>LPNX010988412.1:224829-247760 GCA_001517045.1 Pseudotsuga menziesii
TTGCGGAAGATGAGACGAAGACCTTGGGTATTTGTTTAAAGCGCTCATTGATTTTCCCTAGGTTGCGATGGAGTTTTGTATATCTAGCATGGATCCACATTTCTATGGTCGTGGCTATGCTCAAATTTGCATCTGTATGACATAGATATATGTTGTATGTCTGGTAGCTATGCCCAAGTTTGAGTCCTCTATCACATGGATCTATGCTGTATTCTAGTAGCCATGCTTGTTTATTCCTCCCATGGATCTGCCTTGTATTGGTCTGTAGCCATGAGTTGGTTACTTGTGTCTATGAGTTAAAAATATTGATGTACTATAGATTCCTACTTGACTACATGCTTTGATCGAGCTGACATTTTCACCTCGAAGTGACAACTTGCTCTCTCAAAGCTCTCGTTTATCGTATCCCTCTAAGAATCATGCTTTGGGGGGCATCCTATTATACTCAAATCCTGTCACCACCATGTGATAAGACCCTTGACTTACATATTTTCCCTTAATCCCAGCATCTGGAGTGGAAACCCATGTTGTTTTCCAATCTTACATAAAAATAATCAACACCGCGCTTTCCCTGTTGACCATGAGTGGTACCTTATTTGCACCGCCTGTATCTTGTTTACCATAAGTGGTGCCACCACCTTTGGCCTTTGGTCCATAAGCGGTTCTAACCTAGACCACTCTATCATAAGAGGAGAAAAGCGGTACCTTGGGTAAAATGGGAAAAAGAGAAGTTTCTCGAGGCTTCTAGATCATGAGCCTCGTGTCCTCCCTTATTCCTATCATAGTGGATCAGTTGAGCTCGAGATCCCCCATCATAGGATCTTAGAGGCCACGTCATCCACAAATATCTCAACCATTCCTATCCATTGAGCCTTATTAATACAAGCTCATGTCCATGGTTGAGAGGGAGAACTTTAGAGGTATTGTTATGCTGTTGGATTGACCACTTGGCCCAAGCCATTTGAGAGCATAGAGAGCAAAGTTGGAGCTTATGGGGATGAAAGTGTTGGTTTCATGGAGATGCATGTCGACACTAAGGCTTAATTGGTTGTAAACTTCTCCATTCATCTAAAGGCAAAGCTGATTTCCGTCCCACATTACTGTTGTTCTGATTCTGCATGTAAATGTTGTTGGATTCCTTAGTCACTGACATGGATAAATAGATTGTGTTCTGGTAGCTTTGATGTGTTTGTGTGTTTGATCTGATTGCAGGTGCACAGGTTCACTATCGAAGCAACATTCCAGGTGTCTACGACATCCAGGGAGGGTCTTCATCCTTTGTCATTCACTCATTTGTTCTAGATCTGAACCATTCAGACCAGAGGAACAACTTCTGTCCACAAAAGGTGAAATATTCCTGCTTACAAGAAGAATTTGGCTGAGTGGCCATTTGTTGAGAACATAACCCTCGAATGTCAAATGGATGCAGAAATTTCTTCTAGCCCTCGAAAGAGTGAAGAAGATTGGATGGTATAATATGTTCAAAAGGATTACACAACATCATATTGAGGTTACTAAAGCATTTTGTCATAGTTTTGATTGATCTAGGGTTCAAGTTGGGGGTTTAAATTTCACAGTCACAGAGGAGTCCATCTCGCATGCTATTGATGTTCTTCCAGAAGGGGAAAGGTGGTGTAAAAGGAAAACCATCAATGAAGACTATAGCCAATATCTGTTCCCTGCTCATAAAAATCCATACTGGAGCTAGGGCATCCAAAGGAGTTTTCTCTTCAAAGAATGGCGGGATGTATTGCAAATCATCCAAAGGTATTTTACTTGTGAGGGATGTTTTGGCACTGTGTATCATTATCACATGCAATTTTTGTAGCATGTAACAGGTGAAAACTGTTATACCAAAATCCTATCACCATCATGTGATAAGACATTTGGACATACCTACTTGCCTTGAATCCCAGCTGGAGTGGAAACTCATATTATTTGTCAATATTTGCATACAAATTCCCAACACCGCGCTTTATTCTTTATCCAGAAGCGGTACCCTTGTTTGCACCGCCCATCTCCCCTTTCCCACAAGTGGTGCCACCACTTATCACCCTTAGTCCATAAGTAGTTATTACCAGAACCGCTCTGTCACTGAAGGAGAAACGTGGTACCCTGGGTAAAAAGGGAAAAATAGAAGCTTCTCGAGGCTTCTAGATGATAAGCATCGAGATATCCCTTATCCCTACTGTAGTGGGTGAGTTGAGCTCGAGATCCCCCATCTTAGGATCTTGAAGGCCACCTCACCCACAAATCTCTCAACCTACCCTATCCATCTAGCCTTATAAACACAAGCTTATGGCCATGGTTGAGGGGGAGAACTCTTAAGGCATTGTTATGTTGTTGGATTGATCACTTGGTCCATATCATTGGAGAGCATAGAGAGAGCTAGAGTCGGAGCTTATGTGGATGAGAATGCTTAGTTTCATGGAGATGCATGTCAACACTAAGGCTTGGTTGTAAATTTCTTCATATTTCTTTAATGCAAGTTGATTTCTATCCCACATATATTGTTGATTTTTTATTTCAGATGTATGTTGTTAGATTCCTTAGTCACTAGCATAGGTTAGTAGATCATATTCTGGTTGCTTTGATCTGTTTTGTGTTGAACTCATTGCAGGTACACAGGAGGACTATCAAATCCTTGTATTCCAGATATCTACAGCATCTAGGGAGAGTCTTCAACCTCTATCTTATATTTGTTCTGGATTTGAACCATTCAGACCAGTGGAACACTTTGCTGTCTACAGGAGGTGAAATATTCCAGCTAACAAATCTGGCGACTCTGCTGGGGAATGAAGTTGTGTATCAATCATTCTAATCTTCCTTAGTCTACAAATCTTGTCCGAATCCAGGCTTCTTATTCAACTCTCTTCAGTCAGATCTACTCTTTGATTGAATCTGTTTGGGTTTGAAACCTCCAGATCTGTTCAGATCTGAGTTATTTTGGTCTTTTATGCTCTGTTTCCATACTCAATTCAACAATATTTGCCTTGATCTAGTCTATTTTTGACTTGATCCATCATTTCTCTTGTGTTTTGGTCATCTACAGGGAACCGCGCCTACCCTGTGTACAAGAAGCGGTGCCACCGCTTGAACAAAGTGGACAGGACGCGGTGCCACCACCTGTAACCTGTTGGCAAGAAGCAGTGCTATATAGGAAATGCTTTGTCAACACTTGAGAAGCGCAGTGCCAGGTAGGCATTATTCCAAAGGCTTTTTTCCTTATTTTTCTTTGTAAAAATTTGGATTTTGTTGCTTTCAGTTCTACTTGTCATACTTGTGTTACTGAATCTGATGCTTGTGGTTTGAGATTTTATGGTTTAAGATTGATTTGAGTGGAATTTCAATAGTTTGATTAAGTCTTTTGATTGTTCATCCACTTCTATGCTTGTTGGTTGTGTTTATGAAAGAGTTTTTTTTTTTTCTTCTGAAAAGCTTAGGGTGTTATTTGAAATCTCTTTTCGTTTCTGCTACATGGACTAAAATAAGAACACTAGATCAGCTTCTAGGTTTCATTTCTTATTTGCATAGTAAACTTCTCTTTCCTTCCTTTAAAAAAGAAAAGTTTTGATTGAGACTAGGATATCATCATTGAGCGTTGGAAATTGGTTTTCTGATTGGCTTTACAAGCTTTCAGGACCTTTATGATCTTTCGTCTCTCATGCATTTAGAGCTATATTGATCAAAATAAAATAAAAAATGGTAGTTTTAAGTTAGATTTGCTTATGTTTGAGAAATTTGAAAAAATAGAGTGCATTTGCATATAGGTGTGCTTCTTGTTTTTCTTTTAGGAAAAGAGATTCTTCCCCTTCTCATTTGCTTTTGGAAAGAAGAAATTAGTTTGTAAAATTGATTGTTTGTCTTTGATTTGATGTTCATGACTATTGTATGGAAGTATTTTTGGTTTTTGAAACAAAAAGAAAACACTCTCTTTCCCTCCCGTAAGTAGGCATACTGAACGGTAAAGTAAATATCTTGCACCGGCATACTGCATGGTTTTACTTTTCTGTCAAAACATCATGCATTCACCTAACCGTACAAGTTAAAATTAACAGTAGTTGTAGGTTAAAATTTACATAGTAACTTGAGTGATAGGTTAGAGACGTGTTTGGGTGTCGTTAAGGGTAGGAGCTGTTGTTATTTGTTAGCATTACATTCCGGGACAAGCACAATGCTTCCACATACCGTCGGTATATCGAACGGCTTTTCATGTACCCTTGAGGTATATAGAAAGGTAATTCACGTACTCGATTGTATATCGGAAGGCCCCTTGTGTACGATTATGCATTAGACATCACTACTACCAATTCGAGCTCCCACATACCTTGAGTATATCGGGAGACCCCACTAGGGTACCTTGAGAAAATCCCTTTGGCCATCTTGTTTGAGCCATACACTGAAAACAACATTTGGGGAGATTACTACACACGTACCCTCGAGGTATATCGCGAGTGGCACCTTCTTCACAATCCTAGTGAGAGACCTGACTTTTTGAACTCCTCCTATCATTTTAAGTGTGCTTGTTTTGACCTATAGCTTGTGTAGGGAAATTCTTTTTGGTGTGTTTTCTAGATTTTTAGACCCTAGGTTAGTTAGGAACTGTACAAACTGGCTGAGTTAAGACAGTCCAGAAGAGTACGGGGCTTGCCACCTAATTTTATTCCTGGTTCAGGAGAAAACCCTATGGAAGCTATTGACCAAGGAGCTGCTACCACCTCCCAAGTGGGAGACAATGTGGTTGTGGAAAGTGGACTACCATATTCTTCACACTCATCTCCCTTGGTCCAACAGCCTTCTCGGGGAGATTCCTTGTTCCATTCTCTCGTGGAAAGACGTGTTGATGATATTGCTTGCCCGGATTTTGGTCCCAATGCTCAATTTTGGGAAACCCATGTAGGTCAAGCCATTGCTTCATTTGGCACCTGTGGAATCTCTTCTGAAATTGAAGAAGAACGTAGGCAATACTGTTCCACCATTCTCTGTGCAAAGGATATTGATAAGCAAATTGATGACATTTTAGGCCCAACACTACCAAGATCCACATCTATTCCTAGGGGATATCGTTCACTTGCCGAATCCATGAGACCCATTGAACTGATTATAGATCGTCCATTGAAACCCCACAACCCAGGTCAAGATACCACCCCTACCACCTCTCATGTTATGTCTATACCTAATCTTCCCAGGTCTTCTATACCTGAGATTCAATCATCAATTCCTATTTCGTCTACACTTTCTAGTGCCGGGGGGCAACCCCCAGCATGACCTACATTATCTGACACTGGAATTGTTACTAGTTAAGGGCAGACCTCTAACATAGAACAATCTACAATTTATGTCCCTCCCACGCATTCTAATGTGGTTAATCCCCCATCCAGTTCAGGTCAACCCTCCGGGGCTCAACCTATAACCATTCAATCTTCTGGAGGTTATGGTTATCAAATACATGTAGGTAATATTAATCATCTACCCAATTATACAGGAATTCCATACCCTACTAATAATTTTATGCCATGGGGGAAACCCAACTGATCTTACATGCCAACCATGGGAGCGATACCTATACATACTGCGAGAGGTGCCGGAGGACCCCTTCATGGAGGTCCTCCCCCTGTGGGGCCTAATGGTCCCGGAGGATTTGGAAACTTTCCTCCTTATGGTGCTGGTGGCCCTAGTGGTCCTGGGGAACCTGGTGGCTTTCCTCCTTTTGGCCCTCCTCCTAGTGGTTCCGGTGGCTTTGGAGGTTTACCTCCTCCTAGTGGCCCCTGGAGGTTTAAAGTACATCATTGACATAGAACCTAGTTCCCCCATCATAACCACAAATATCCAACCAGAATATTCAAAGGAGATAGAGGAAGAGGAGCGCCTCTTTCATTCACAATTATTGGTGAAAGGGAATCTACGAAATCTTTCAAGGTTGATGGTGGTAGCCAAAATAATCATATATCAATCGATGTCATCAAGAGATTGAATTTTTCAATGATGCCACACCCACAACCATACACCATTAGTTGTTTGAGATAGTGATGAGACATTCGTGTTATTCAACAATGCCATATATCCTACAACATCAAGCCCTTCAAAGATGAGGTACTATGTGGAATTTCCCCATTTGAAGTTTGTGATGTTCTTTTAGGACAACCCTATATGTGGAAACCCCATGTCGTTTATGAGTCCATGCCCCATAATATCATTATTATTTTGGAGGGTCAAGTCTACAGGATACCCGAGGTAGTCCTAACAACTGCAGTTTCCTTGATCTCTGCAAAGCAATGTTGGAAGGTCATCTCTCAAAATGGGAAATTTGTCCCTTTCATGGTTCAAAAATAAGGTGGAAATATGGTTAGTGCAATTACCACAACCTTAACACTGCAAGGTCTCTCTAAACAACATAAGCAAAAGGACGTGATTATAGAAGAATATAGAGATAAATTTTCCTCACCTAAAGAGGTGCCTCTAAATTTCTAGGTTAAACATTCAATTGATTTGACACCTGGTTCTCCTTTACCTAATGGCCCAATATATAGGTGCTCTCTTTTGGAGAATGAAGAAATAAAGCATCAAATTCAAGAGTTCATCCAAAAGGGCCACATTTAACCAAGCTCCCCAACTTGTGGGAGCCCAATTGTGTTGGTACAGAAGAAGGATGGGACATGGAAACTCTATATTGATTATAAATACCTTAACAAAATCATCATAAAGAATCGATACCCATTCTCCCAGATTGATAATATCCTTGATCAACTTAAGGGTTTCAATTATTTATTAAGATTTATTTGAAGTCAGGTTACCACTAGATACTGAATAAGCAGATTGATGAATGGAAGACAACCTTCATGAATAAAGAAGGCCTTTTTGAGTGGTTGGTCATGCATTTAAGCTTGATTATTTATCCAATAACATTTATGAGGATGATGGATGAAATATTGATCCCATTCACAAGCTCCTTTATGGTCATATATTTAGATAACACCCTCACCTTCAATAGATCTTCGGTGGAACACTTGAAACACATTTAGTTGATCCGCAGTACCTATACAACCACAAATTATATTCCAACTTAGAGAAATTCTCATTCAATATGGAGAGAATTTAGTACTTGGGATATATCATGGATGAACATGGGGTGCATGTGGAACCAAACAAGATCCAATTCATTAGCGATTGGATAACCCCAACAACTCTAACAAATTTCTGCATGAACTGCTTAGGCCTCACCAACTTTTAACGCATAATTGTGTTGGAGTTCTCTCACATCGCTTGGCCCTTAATCCAAGTGACTAAGGATGGAGCCAAAGACAATTTTTCTTGGGATGAATAACAACATAAATCCTTTGAGGATCTTAAACATTTCCTTTTCTCAATGCTAGTCCTCACTCTACCGAACCTACAACAACCTTTTGAGAATGAGACAAATACCTCTCGCTATTTTATTAGTGCAGTCGTCACTCAACATGGACATTTGGTGGCCTATCATAGTGATTCACTCTCTAATTTTTTTCGTAGGTATATCACCTATGACAAGGATATGTACTCCTTTATGAAATCCTATTGTCAATAGAAATAATACATCCCAGGGAAGGATACCATCATCCACACTAGTCACAAGCCCCCATAGTTCATGTAGATGTAGAGAAAGTTTATAGAATGACTATCATAAGAAGTGGTCGACATACCTACAACAATTCCACTTGAGCATCAAATATAAGAAGGGTAGTACTAATCACATCATATATTTCCTTAGTCAACCTTAAGTTGCTTCACTGACCACCATTCTAAATACTTGTGGACATCAGACATCTGATTGGACCAAACTATATGGTAGTGACCCTGACTTTGCTATTTCCTATCAAATATTACAAGTACGAAGATTCAGATAACAATTTCATCTCCAAGATGAAATTTTATTTCAACTCAACCCCCTTTTTGTTCCTTCAAGCAAGTGTGAGAAGTTGATTTTGGAGGCACATTACAATCCAGTGGCATTTTACTTAGCCGTAGAGAAGACAGACATAATGTTGTAGAAGTACTGCTATTGTCCAAATAGATCCAATAAGATGTTGGTAGGTACATTCGATCATGCACCGCTTGTGCCGTTACCAAAATTTTCATAAGGAAGCAAGGATTGCACACTCCATTAACTACCCCAAATAGGTTTTGGGAGTCTATCTCCATGGACTACATGTACAACTTTCCTTCAACCAAGCACGATAATGACTATGTATTTGTGGTTGTTGATCTATTATATAAGATGGCAATCTTATATCGATACAATAGGTTCCTGAGTACTTGCTATTCCATCCTATGTTCGATGATGGATAGCAAGCTAACCAAATCAAATGTTGATTATGCATATATTGATCATGTACAATCCAAACATCCTCATACTTCGGATGATATCCTTCCTTATGTTCAACATAGATACAACAAAGAATTCAAAACTCTATTAGCCATAACACTATTGAGGTATGCTTGGAGTTCCATCCAATAAACCCAATTTATGTAGCATTCCCTCTTGGATACACATAGGAAGAGTTCTCCCATGCTCAAACTGAGTTTGATTGGGTATCTTGATTTGCTAAGCAGATCCACCATATCCAAAAGTAAGTTCATGTTATATTGTAGAAATGCAATTCCAAGTATAAGCAGTGACACGACCATCATCGAATCCAACATAAGTTTCAAGTTGGCGATAAGTTCTAGTTACATTTACAAAAAGACCACCTTATAAGGCCCCATTAGAAGCTCCAACAAGTTTTATATGGGACTTACACCATCACCAAGTCTATGGGTGAGAATTATTTTGAGTTACATATTCCCTCTTTCTTTTGCTTGCACCCTATCTATAATGTGGAGCTACTTCAAGCATATTTTCCACCTCTCTTTGAAACCTTAGAGGTAGTTTAGCACTTGGCCCTTGAAAAAATCAATCTTGACTACATTGATAAGGCTACAATACAAGGATCATGGATGCTGAGATTAATGGAACTCGCCAATAGAACATCCAACTATATTGGGTCGTCGAAGCATATCAACTTCTTCACTGGGTAAAGTGGCTCTCTAGGAGTTAGAGTCAACACATTTTTCCTTATTCGATGGAGGAAATTGATGCAATGGGGAAAATTGATCTCTAATGAAGGAGGAATGATCTAGGTGGACAAAGTTGTCCACCAAGTTACAATGTCTCTCCATATTCTTGGTAAGCTTCTACAATTCCCAAATTTTTCGGTTATTTTGAGGACCTAAATTATCTTTTTAGTCCAATTGAGGGGCCACAAGTAGGCATTACATTCCCTATCCCCTAGTCAAAATTTGTAATTCTCAATTAGTTCTTTCCAATGAGCTATCGATCACCCTAAATGGATATCATATGCAAAAATTGCGGGCCTGATAAGTTGATGTATCATCTAGCCGCCTCAGGGCCCACAAATCCTTTTGGCACTTCATCTCCTAGGATTAGGTTTTTGAAAGTTAGGGTTTTTGTCTCTCTACTATTCTTCTGATAAAAAGTCCCTTTATGGTATCTTTTAGCAGATAAATATACTCAAGCGGACTCAAGCCAAATCTCCCTAGCCCTAGTGGATCTAGAACAAATCAAGTACATAATACAACATACTTTCCTATATCAAATAGAAATGCAAGTCAATAGATAGATCACTTACCTGAGGTCTGCAAATCCTCTTCTCTCTTTGTTGATCCAAAATCCAGAGCCTTCAGATCTTGAGCTGCAAAACCATGTAGAGCAAGTGGAAACAAGCAAACAGTACATGTGTATCTAAACATGAAATGATCTAAGCTAACAATTAAATAAGAAAGATATAAACATCATCAACACAATATAATTTGTGGAAAGAGATTCATATTACTGTAATCAAGGATATACATAGAATTACATAGGAAATAACATCACAACCTAGCCTTAACGTTGCAATATTCCATCCAACGATCCAAGCCAAGCCCCGAAATAAATATAGTAAGCCTCCCAAAGTATGATAGGGATCACCTATAAATTCCACCAACATAAGAGTACCATAGTGTTATCAACCCAAATGGCACTTCTTCGTCCAAGTGCTGACTTTCCATATGTTGGTACACAAAAGGACACTATAGGATTAAAGTTTGCCTAAACACTATAGATGGGAATGACATGAGATGCATTTACCCTTTGACCAGCATGCCATTTTAATTTTCTATGTGTTCATTGTCATACGCGACTATCTCCACTAAAATTCCACCAACAGAAGAGTACCATAGTTCTTCCTCCTTTCACCATGGAGATAGGGTTCAATTTATAAGGCTAAAGGGATAGATTAGGTTGAGGAATATGAGGAGGGATCTAAGGGATCCTCCCCCATAGGTTATGGAACCGAATGCCACCTCACCTAGAATCTAGGGAATGTCCTCCACCTCATCTACCTTCAAGAAGGGCCTTGAAGTTTCGTTTTTTTCCCTCAAACACCTCTAGCGCACTTAGCAGTAGGAGGCAAAGTGTCGACGCACCTTGCATAAGGATAAAGAGTGCTAGTGGTGCTCTTTGCATGAAGGGAAAGAGTGTCGATGCACCTTTCAATAGGAGTAAGAGCGCCAACCCTCATAGAGGAGGGAAAAGAGGGTAGGGACAACCTCAAATGCAATAAACTTTAGTAGAGGGAACTTTAGGTATTAGGCATAAGGTTTACACATGTGTCAAGATGACAAGATTTCGGTGTAGTAGTCTCTTTGTAATCAACTCTTGCAAATGAGCATATCTAACACATCTCTCTTTAGATATAAGATACCACCATACATGAGCTAGTTTGTATCACTTTGCAGTTTAAAGTGTTAATCTATTCCATTCATTAATAGAATTTGGGTTTTACTGTACTATTGTGCTTTCTGCAAAATATTTGTGTGCATGTTTCTAATTTATATTTCTTCCTTCACTTCATTCTGCAAATAATCCAGATCATATATCCCTCTTAAGACCTCATTCTAATGATTGGGATTGTGTTCTCCTCAAAATGAAATCCAAATGCAAGCATAGGGATCTCATTAGCTTAACATAGCAAGAAATATCACTCTAATAATGTATTCTCTCCCCTCATTACCCATATTCTTATGCTCTTCTCTTTTAGCTTGAGATAGTGTAATGCATTTGAAGATTCTTATGGTAGGAGGGAAATCCAATATTATAAAGTTTCATCTCATTAAATGGGACATTGTTAAAGATCATATTATCAATGAAGGAACTAGTGTACAAGATCCCAACATGGTTAACTTAGAAATGGGAACAAAGATATTATGGAGAATGTTGTTAGGAAGAAAGGAATGGTGGAAGGAGACCCTTAGAAAGAAATACTTCAGGGGATCTCGATCAAGGTCTATGGATCATCAATTGTAATTCAAGGATCAAATTAAAGTATATGGTGGTTGTGCAAAGTAATTGGGAGTCTCATTCAAGAAGGGATTTATTGGATCCATGGAAATGGGAAGATAGTTGATGTATAGGTTTAGATAAGATCACAAACAAGCCTCCTCTCGAGTAAAAATAAGGGGTGGAAGAATTGAAATATTGGATGAGTAATCAAGATATTCAAACTCTCTTTTTGGGGAAATTTTAAGGATCAATAATTTTCTTAAAGTTTATAAACCTTGACGAATATTACTAATTCTTAAATTTCCAACCATAAAATGTTGGGAAATATTTTTCTAAAAATATTCAAATTTCTAAGGGTTTTATATAGTTTCTAGACCATTTTGTCGATTTTTAGAGTAAAAACGTTTATCACATGAAATTTGGGAGAATTGGTGAATCATTTTTTGGAAAAAGGTAAAATATTAGCCAGTGGGATAAAATTCACCCCTAAATATTTCTCTTCTCTCTTTGACCTATCCAATTGGAAAAGAGATGGTCTATGGATTAGCTAGAAGAGGATAGGTCTTCCATGAGATTTAGAATATCCCTTTTGGATGTTGTTATCATTGTTGCAATGAGCTACCCATCTCAACCTAACCACTAAATATCAGAGGGGATGGGGAACCTCAGGAACTTATTCAATCAAAGAAGGATATAACTATCTTCTTAGTAAAATGACATTACTCCCGGGTTCTTTCCTATGGAAAAAAATATGGAGCCCCAATTGTCTTCTAAAATTAAATGTCTTTTTTAGTTCATATCCTATGGGAAAGTGATAACAACCAAAAGTCTAAAAAATAGGAAAATAGAAGAACCCTCTAAATGTGCTCTCCATCTAAGAGAGGAAGAAAAGAAAAAATATCTCTTCTTACATTACAACTACTCCAAACAAGTTTGGAATTATTTCTATGTTGAACTAGAAAGTGAAGTTATGGTGCCCTTAACTTGGAAATATATCTTCCTTCATTGGAAATCATATTTTCTCGATACATTAAGGAACATAATCATTTTGGGTTGAATCTAGACAATCTCCCCCAAGTTTGTCTACTTGAAACTTTGCCTTGTGAGGAATAAATCAATCTTTAGTTTAGAGCTCATTCCCATGGCTAGAAAGGACATCGAGGAAAAGACTCTATTGGTCGATACGTTCAAGCACAAGGGGAGTAAGGGACTAGAAAAAGAGCCACTTTCAAGCACTGAGAAGAAAGAAGGAGAGATAATAATTATTTTAAATTTTTTTAAGGGAAATGATTGACAAAATATTAAGATAGGAGTATTTTTGAATGATGTCCATTAGAAATGACTATTGGTGTTCATAAAACGAATATAGAAAACACAAGAAGATAGTGAAAGTATAGGAACGGGGGGAGGTAGGATTGGAGGATGTCTTAATGTTCCAGGGATGATAAGTTTCTAAGACTAATTGAAATTATTAAGATTTTTTTTAAATTTCAAGGGCTTTCTTAATCAAGAGAGTGGAGAGTTGAGGTTAGGAATTTAGCTTCATAAAAACAAATGAGGTGTTTAGTGTCATTACAATCCTAAACAATGGTTAATTTCAAAGAGTTGCCTATATTTAGAAAAATATTCATAATAAGGTGTTAAGAAAGTCAACTCATGTTAATAAAAACTATACAATAGACTTGCCATAAACTTATAATGTTTTCCATTAATTTAGATAATAAAGTTTAGACAACCATAAGTTTACACACTAGCATAGATTCATCTTAAACATGGATCTATCAAAAACACCAAAAGAGATACATTTTCTTTATCTTAATTTTTTAGTCTTAATTTTATAAGTAAACATTAATTTTTTTAATTATTTTTATTTTTGGTAATGTTATCCAATATAAAACACCTAACTACTCTTGCTACAATAATCATGATGATGAAAACATAAAAACAAGACTTGTGTTTACAAATATCACAACTTTTAAAATTAAATTGCTATATAATTTTCATTAACCAGTTCTTAAAGATACTAAATATTTAAGCAAAATTATTTCAATAATTATTCTTAACAACTAATCAATAATCGTCATTATTCTTTTTTGCATTTGACTTTGGATGAACGAATTTCTTAAATTTTAAAATTATTTTTTTATTTAATCTTTTGAAACAAACAGTTTATTACTTAAAAACAAAAGCAAAATAAATACGTGGCACGGACGTAGTCATGGAATGTCATCCATAGAAAGAAAAAATTATATCGTTAATTATTTCGATGTGTATACACGCATCGAATTGTCCACCCATACGTATAGATAGAATGGGCGATGCTATTTTTTATGTTTTTTTTTTTTAATATTTTGTATTTTGTATTTTTTGAAGTTTTGTTTTTCTCAATTTTAAAGGGGTAAATTTTTCCACCCTAAGAATCGCCAAATTATTATATAAACGATATAAATATCTCCAATCTTTTTATAGTTGGTGTTTTAAAAATTGGTAATATTCGCTAACATTTATACACTTTTCAATAAGTATGGTTCCTTAAAATAGGTAAAGAATAAACCAAACCTTGGAAATTAACCATTATCATATTAAAAATATTTTAAAAAATAATAATATATTTATTAAATTAAATTAATTGAATATTATTAATTGAAATTAAAAAACCATTTTAGCATTAGTTATAATTATAATAAAAATACAAAAATAAAAAATTTAATAACAGAAATATATGATTAAAATTAAATAAATTTATCTTATAGTAAAATGCTATAATTAAATTTGATGTTCTTTATAAGTCACAATTGTGACGCTTCATGGTGGGGTGTGGAGATATAGGTAGCATGAATGTTTGGAGACCAATTTATGTTTAATATAGTATGTTTTTAAAATTTTGATAAGCTAAAATAATGATATAAGATGTATAAAGAGGAATATATGAGAATGGAGAGTGGGTTGGGGAGATATAAATGATTTAAATATTTTGAAAACTAGTTTAAGCTTAATATAGTATTTTTTATTTTAGTTTTGATGAGACAAAATAATGATAGATGATGTATAAAGAGGAATGTATCTAACTAGTGTATGTATAAGAGAGGATGCACTTAGGATTGAGTTTTTTGAAAGGTTTATTAAAGTATTTTGGTTTATTCATGTATATTTGATTTCAAACTTTGAAACATTAATATATTGTTTTTTTTATAAATTTATCTTAATTAATAACTAATAAATATTGGTTTTTCCTTTTCATTATTAAAATTCAAAAATACAACCTTTAATCAAATATAACTTTTACTATAAAAAATACATTTTAAAAGTATAATACTATCATTGCTTAGAAATTATCCAATCTTAATAAACAATATTTATTATTCTATTTTTTTTAAATAATATCTATCATTCTATTTTTCTTCCCAATTGAGTAGCTAGCATGTTTATGATACCAACACAAAGTTAAGTTAAATCTTAAATAAAACATAATCAATGAAAGTATTGTTACCATCCATACTAGACCTTGACAAATGTATTCTCTTCAACCCCACTCTATATATATTATCAATTATATATAACCAATGATAACAAAAAAAATTATTAATCTCATTAAATCCTAAAGTCCTATCAACCCTATTGAATCTATAATCTAATCATTGTTCTAAAATCTAATCATGGTTATTAGAATGCCTTTGGGATAAAAAACAACCAAAACGCCCAGTTTATCGGCCTTGGTTATGGAATCCCGTTGAAATTATGGCTATGAATTACAGTTTTGATTATTATATAATTTTACAATTACACTTTTCTTTGTATTATAGATTAAATTAAAAAATACATTTTAAAATTACTTAAATGGTTGAAATCATCATTTAAACATTTAAAATCGCATTTTCAGAATTTCCTTGTATGTTTGATTTGATTCCGGTGGGAAGGAAGCGATTTAGTTAACGCATATATAGGAGCTGTGTAACTCCGGTGAATTTAATCTACAAAATTTGTAATTTCTGTTGTTTGTTAGTAATTTTAAGCTCAAAATTGAAATCAGGTGACAGGAAACCCTTACACCCACACTCTATAAGATCTAACAATGTTTTTGAAAGTTTTGAAAATTCAGTAAAAATTCATAGCAAAAAACTGATAAAAACCAGCCGAAAACAAAGGTAAAAAAAATCCACTCTTTAAAAAACTCGCATATATATATACTCATATACCCTCATTGCACCAAAAAAGACATTACCCTCACTGCACAAAAAAATATTGTATCACTAATTCCAATCTGATTAAATCTTATAACCCATTGAATCCCGACATTGTTATTAATATGCCCTCGAGAGCAAAACTACTCACTCCAGTCCCATTTAATCCTATCAACCCCATTGAATCTAGTCATAGCTATTAATGTGCCCTCACTACACAGAAAACATTACATTACCAATACCAAACATTTGAAGAAAATTCCCGAGTCAATTGACCTGTGTACACTTCCCTCTTTCCCGACGAGGGGAAGGAGCAATCAAATTTTCCTAGCAGTGCTATCCCCCTATCCCCCTATCCGTTTGAGACGTTGTGAAATGCCAAACTTAAGTAAATACAAAATCACTTTGTGTACCCGGGTGGATCAATATCCCTCCGACCCCCTAAGAACGAAGCCGATACAAAACAATTTTAAAGATAGTGAAAGCATGATGTGTTATCTACCATCAATTTGCAAGATGAGTAATGAATGCTCTAGATATAAACGAAAATAGAAGCTGTCTAACTAGGGGAATACTTTGAAGCTGTCTAACCAGGGACTATTTTGATTTTTTTGGTTGATTTTTAGTTGAAATTTAATGAATTTAGCTCATAGGTTGAGTAATTTTAAGTATATAAATAAAATTACCTAATACAAAAACTTCTTAAGACTCATACTCTATAAAATCTAGCAATATTTTTACATGTTTTGAAAATTTCATAAAAATACATAACCAAAAACCAACCAAAATTAGAAGAAAAATCGTCCCCTTTGTTAGACAACTCGAGGAAAATATGATGGTGATTTACGAATGCCTCGAGAGTCGATCTTCTCGGCTTAAAAAGTAAAAATAATCCTAAAGCACGTATCACTAATTACCAAACACTAGAACACAATTATCGTTATGACTTAACACCATCACAATTCATTTTATCAATTCATTTTATGAATTGGGTGGGATCTGCAAGTCTAAAGATCCACCATTATCGTTATGACTTAACACCATCACAATTCATTTTATCAATTCATTTTATGAATTGGGTGGGATCTGCAAGTCTAAAGATCCACCATTAATTCCTTGATGCCTTCTCTGAATATTAAACAGCATATCATCCCTTCCCTGAACTTATCAGTTATGCTTCCTCTCCAGCAATCCATCCATGATAACCTTCATCTTGTACTCGTTGGATTCAAGATCCACCATCCTGCTGTTAATATTTCTAGTCATCCTTTGATTTACCAACATAGGGAGGAGGTACAGCCACACAGATGTGAAGAAGATTGCACAAAGCCGGCCATAGAAGACCAAACAGAGCACCGGGATAATCATAACAGTCCCACCCACACTACCATCGTCAGCCATGGCCGGGCCGGTCCTTCTCATGCAGAAATTGTCTAAGCCCCGTGGACTTGCAATTCTGGTGGTGGATCGATTTTCCATGGATACCACCCTTCCGAAATTTTTAGCTTTCGACTGATGATAGTGCTTGTGCTCATGATCGATGGTTTTCTGTTTCGCAGGCCTAGGAGAAAGTTGAAACCGAAGCGGAGAAGTCGTTTGACTGAAGATGAGCTCTCAAAGGGCTGCTGGGTGCACTCATAATGAGACCTAATCTTGGATTTCTTCTACTGAGCTTATAGAGGTCTTTCTGCTCTGCAATTTCTTCAATGCTTCCTCCACTCTTGCTAGTATTAGGGTTTCTAAAGAGCGTTGTGAAGTATGAAACCCTACTCACAATAAAATTCTTTATATACATCACACCGCCCACCGCCATGGCCATGGCCGCTGCCACAGAAACGCCCGGCCTTCTCATCCACAATATCGTACTTAAACCCAAAAACCCAAAGGCCATGATCATGAGAAGCCGAGACGACGACTGCATGACCAGGCTCGGGCTTCTCTCATCGAAACCAGAAATCGAAATACTCTCAAACCCGCCATTAATGTAATTCCCTTCATCTCTTCTCGTCAATTCCCCGCCCTTCTCGTCATTATTTATCTCAACAGATCCCGGGATCAAAGCCCCAGCAGCACTAGCACCACCGTTTTCCTTCCCATTTGCGTCTCTGGGCCTCACCACAACCGGAATCCATCCGTTTTTTGAATACTCGAACCTCACCAGGGCCTCTGGCGCATCAGTATTCTTAGCAATACATTCTCTTTTCGCAGAGAGCTCGGCATAGACACTTTCAAACTTGTCAAGCCCTCCAGTGGAATAAGGATTCGACCTCTTTCCATGTTTCTGCTGGAATCTGGGCCTCGGCGAGACAGCAATTTCTTCTGCTTCGCCTTTCACTGATATCCTTCCGCAACGCATTAATTTCGTCTTGGGATATACACCCGAATATGGATTTGATCCAATTACACCTGAAAACAGAAAAACCCAACTCGAAAATCTACTGAGTTCACCTGCTCCCAGCCTTTGCCGGCCCCCTGCAAGCTTCTGTGGTCTGCCATACTGTCGTATCAGGCCGACTTCACTTCCTTGGAATGGCTTGGCTCAGGAAATCAGCTTTATAAAAAGTAATCTGACAAATTTGTCACCAGCTTTACAAGTAATCTGACAATTTTGTCACCAGTAGTGATGATTGTGGATCAGTTAAATATTGAAGAAAATAAAACTGTGGAGAGGAAGTGGAACCTTCTCTGTACTGAACCATCGGATAAGAACAAACTGGATAAAATAACATCTTGGTCTGGTCGCCTGTCGGTTGGATTCATCCGTATTATATTGACTTGGTTGCATTTCCGGATAAGAACAAACTGGATAAAATAACATCTTGGTCTGGTCGTTTGGATTCATCCGTATTATATTGACTTGGTTGCCTTTCTGGATTTGTTGAGCTTAGGTTTTTCCTTAGTCATGAGGTGTAGTTTATTTGGTCTCCGTGGGGTTTAGTCTTTATGAGGTCTCATGTTCAAACCTCATGGTTAGCAGTAGCAATAGCTGGGCAGCGTGGAGGTTTGATGGTAAACCGATAGAAGTCTGGTTTCTATTCACTCTTATTGTTACCATATAGAAGTCCGGCAAAACGCTGGCCACGGCTCATGAGTTCTCTTATTGTTACCATATAGAAGTCCGGTTTCGCTGGTTTCGATTCACTCCTATTGTTACCACCTGGTCTGAGGGCTGGCCGTGGCTCATGAGTTTTAGGTATCCACTTGGTGCAGTTCGCTGGGCAACATGGAGAGGTTCTCATGGTTGGAAAAAAACAAATATTAGGTTTTTTCTTGTGTGTAAGTAATAACACAACCAGTGAACCACCAACACCGAAGCGATAAGTCTTCAAATCTCGACTGTATTCTTCGGATCCCCCAAAGCGACACGTCCTCATAGTGATCCTTGGATTCAAAAACTCATCCGTACACGTCATTTTGAAAACATGTACATCTTTGAAAGCGATGGCAAGAGCTATCCATTGAGTTGCAGAGCATTTAATGCGGCTGCATCAACATTGATGATCGTTGGATCTTAAGCTACTCGAGATCCAACGATCATGAAGCCTGCTGCAGCTGCATTAAATGCTCTGCAGCTCAATGGATAGCTCTTGCCGAAAGCGATGGCTGGATGTTCACTTTGTGACAATTTCTGGATTTAGAACTTTCAAACTTATTTTTGGGTTGTTACGCCACTTGATGGGATAAAGACGGACTGACACCATGCATGGATCAAATTTGAAGGGCAGGGTCCCATTTCACTTTAAAGGGCGGTGAGATATTGAACTCTTTTGACATGTAAAAATAAATCATTTTTTTCATTTAAAAATGTAAGAGTATATTAAAATTTCATTATTTATTAACTACAATTTATAAAAATAAATGATAATATGATGAAAGAGAGCTTGTATTGATAAGTAATGAATCTTGTTCATTTAAGAAGAAACTATGCTTACTTTACATTGAAAGACATATATATAAAACAAAAAATTGTCATAAAACAAAAATTTTAAAAAAAATCATAATAAGGTATAGATCACCATATGTTTGCACATCATGGCCTTGGTTAAACAATTATGCATCAACTCAATTGCTTTAATGCCCCAAATTTTGTCTTTCATTACATTTTTGTCCACTTTATGACTGTATTAACAATTGGGTAGAGTACATAGCCATCATGTTTTTTTTAAGAAGAAAAATAGCTTAGCCTTGATATTCATGTGAATCAAAGGATATGGTTACATCACTTTGAGATCAAAAGATCATTTTAGAAGTTTATTGCTAATAGATATGGCTGATAGATAGCCACCGAAGTCACATAGAGCAAAAGAAAAAACCTACCTTTCTACAGGGAGAGAGTCATACATGTCCAACGAGATCACAAGAAGAACCCAGGTTGTTTATCTAGGGAGGTACTCGGGGGATCAACTAATCATAAGGAGATGAACTTCATCAGAAGAGATTGAAGACATCTAAATACTTCCATCAATGCCAAACGACATGCACAAATAAAATTCTATAGTGAGACTCTAGAAGAGATGAATCTCACCTCCCCCAATAATACTGCCTTCATAGAATTTTGTGAAAGACAAGAGACCAGAGGCCATAGGGAGAGCCTCCTTAGATAAATAGTTTTCCTTCTTATTGTGTTCCCGGTAGACATGTTGAAACTCTAGTGAGAGAAATGAGGCTTTCAAGACAGAAATGTTATCACACTAGCACCTCCGATCTTATGAGCTACTAACCCATAAAAAAAACCATGGGGGTATGTAAGGTCCGCCATAGACCCAACAATCCTGGCATTTTTTTCTTGCAGCTCGAAGGATACGATTGTACCTGAGCCAAGATCCTGTTAAATGTAGAGATCACATCTATTTTCCATTGAGGATCACATAGCCATCATGTTTATATTAGGATTGTAGTCGGAGGCTTCCATTAACCTCAAAAAATAGTAATGCTAATTAAACTCATTCTAAAATGAAAATGATAGTTTGCAAATTAGGAGAAATTCCATTTAACTACAACAAACCATTAACCTGCAAAATAGTAATGCTAATTAAACTCATTTTAAAATGAAAATGATAGTGTGCAAATTAGGAGAATTTTCATTTAACTACAACAAAACATCTAATGGTAAAGTGCTTCATTTCATTACCTTTATTTCAATTTTACTGGATGCCAAACTCCTTGTGAATATGTTGAAGGTTGAAACCAAAACTTGCAAACCTAAAAAACATGTATTAGATACATATTTACATAGAAACAAAACCTTATATTGAACCAAAATACTATTATAGATGTGACACATCTCACCTACCTGTAGAGTAGAAATCCATATTAGAATAACTCCATTATCCTATCTAATTAGAAAGAACCAAATTACTTGGCGTTTTGAAAGGATCTATCCATTTAAAAACTCAGACAAAAAACAATTGACAAAATAGACACACACTATGTTGTTGTATAATTTTGTTAAATATGCAGAAAATAATGTCCACTTACCTTCAGCATAATTTCAGGTTTTTGTCCATGACATGGATTTCAGAAATGACCAGCATAGTTCAAACAAACAAGGGTACTATGCTTAAGATAATGTCCACGTACCTTAGATCATGCAACTTGACCCATCCTTGATTATGTGCTATTTGCAATCTAAACTTCAAACTTCAAAGTTTCAAACATTTCAAGTCGACTTATTCAAAGTGAATAGTTTGATATTAAAGCCACCATGCTTCCATGTGGGAGTAAACTAGCTGTTGCAGAATCTGCGAAAAAAAAAACAGTTGCTACCAAAATATGTGAAAAAAAACCCGGCTGCTGCTAGAATCTTAGAAAAAAAAACTAGCTGCTTCCATAATAGAAAATAAAAATCTCTCACATATTTAAATAAGTTGAATAATTCAAAATTTTTTACATCTTAGTAAGTGAAAATCTACTGGAAAACATGTTGACAAGCAACACTACTTATGCAAATAAACCTTGAAGTTGCAATTGACATTGTTGGCTGAATGCCTCTTAAAACCAACATAGAACAATTTTGCATATAGGCTCTTCACCATGTCTAATTATTGAAACAATTTCACATC
This sequence comes from Pseudotsuga menziesii, assembly GCA_001517045.1. Lineage (NCBI taxonomy): Eukaryota > Viridiplantae > Streptophyta > Pinopsida > Pinales > Pinaceae > Pseudotsuga > Pseudotsuga menziesii. Next base: position 246,432 of record LPNX010988412.1, read on the forward strand.
TTTTATAAGTCAAAACTGCATGCTAATCCAACATGTGATTACCAAACAAGACTATTGCAAAAAAACCTTTAACTTGCAATTGATATACCTGAAAAAATATTGTTAATATCAGTATTGGGAGTGTCATATGTCATACAAGAGGTTCTTGTATTTGGAGACAATATATGAAGCCAATTATCTAATCTTACATTGCATTACCTGTCCAACAATTAGTTATAATCTGCAACATTTTGGTTTACTCTATGGTCAATTCTCTCTAAGCTTACATATACTGATTCATTTGTATCTTTTTTATTAAATCCTGAAGGCTCTCTATCACCACAATTCCATTGAAACATTCTGGCATAGTAATATTCATACTCCTATGATTGCATTAGCTGTCAAATAGTAGCTATAACCACCTTTAAATTCCAACATTTTGACCAACTTTATTCACGCTCCTAGTGTAATATCTGTAAAACAAAAACATAAATGCCAGAAATCTTTTCCATCTAGACATAGCTTGAAATCCTATTCACATGTTAGAAAAAAATGAAAGAAATCACCAATCTAGTGTGCATTGCTATACTATCATAACTATATTTTCTATGATTGACCTTGGTATTTCTTTCATTCAAAAGCTCACATTCATAGCTAGTGTACAACATTTCAACTTAACATTGCCCAAACATATTCGAGTAGTGTATGGTCATTGATTAATACATAAATTAACTGGTCATGTGTTTGTGGTCATAATATTCAGGTTTCTAGAAATTTCAACTTCAAGCCTTTGGAATTATTGTTTTGAGATCTAGGCTTTCACCTAATTCAATCATATATGGTATATAGCGCCTTGAACTTTTAATCCCAATTGATGAAAGAGGAATTTAATTGAATATGATAAAATATATTGAATGGGACAGTGCAAGCTAATGAGGGTCACTTTGGCACGTTAGATGCAATAGAAAATTGAAAAATCAGGCATCCGTCAACTTAATTGTTTTTTTTTAGATACTTACACAAAATATCTTGCTTTGAGTAAAAAATATTAAATGTAGGAAATTGAATCACGTTTCCAAATATATAAGGTTTATGTCTTGAAATTTTTTATAACTATGTCAAATTTCTTTTTTTTCTAAGAGTCACTTCTTTTAGGCAAGTGATAGGGTATATGTTTTTGTGGGTGCAACCTTTGAGGGTCTAAATGATGCTTTCGAGATACAAAACTTTACAGGAATGTAGAAAACATGTAACACTAGTACAACGCTATTTTTCGAAAATAAAATTAATAATTTTTAATTTTTTTTATAATTATCAAAGTGATCATTCCTCGAAAATGATATATATATA
>LPNX010988412.1:248111-263923 GCA_001517045.1 Pseudotsuga menziesii
GAAAACAAAAAGGAAAATATAATATTTTTTAATAAAAATTACATATTTAGAATCTGCAGAAAAAATGCTATTTATGTTTAAGATTTCGTCAAAAATGGTTGTGTGTAGCATATTGTAATGAGTGTGTAAACAATGACTTCTTCAAAAAATGGGGGAAATGCCCAATTAGCTATGGTTTATCATATACCATAGCACAGGTTTGGTATTACCGAAGCAAATTCCAAACCATACACATAGGACTATTGGTGACATGCGAGCAAGTGAATTGACATGTTTAAATTCAAAATACATTTCCCGCCTTGTAGAATTAACAAACACATGTGTGTTATATAACTAAAAAATGCGTGCACGTTTTATAACTCTAAAACGTGAGCGCGCTATATAACTATAACACACAAACGCTTGTTGTAGAGCTAAAAATATAGCACTATATGTAATATATCAAATGTATGGATAATAGTTTAAAGGGGGTGGGGAAGGGTCAAGGACATAGGAAGGTATTGGAAGTTCAAGTGGGGATGTTTGATAGTTGAGAGGGGGTTGGGAATGGTCAAGGTCCTAGGAGGATGTTGTAAATTCGAGTGGAGAAAGATGAATGGAATGGGAACATTATGGGTTACAAGGGTGAAGGGGAGTGGGGATTGAGAGAATTATTAGGAGGAGAAGAGGTGTTGAAGACGTATAGGGTTAGAAGCAGTACACAAGACTTGACTGATGAAGGGGGATAAGGTGGAGGTGAAGAAGTGGGTGATGGTTTGATGGGAGAGAGCACTGGTGAATGGAAAAGTGGATATGGAGTATTAGAGGAGGAATAGGATGTGGTGGAGGAGAGAGGTGAAGGAGGGGGAAATTGAAGAGATGGGAATGAGATGCGATAAAACATATAATAAGGAACATAATGAGGTAGGGGGTTGAGGAGAAGGGATAAGTTGAAAACATAGAAGAGAGAGAGAGAGAGAGAGAGGGAGAGGGAGGAGGGGGGATGAGCGAGGGATGAAGATAGAGTGAAGGAAAGAGATATTGAGGGAGCGATAGAAGGTGTGTGTGTCTGAGGGGTGACGAGGGAACAAACACAAGGAGAGAAAGGGGAAGGTTCACACATGTAGAGAGAGAGAGAGAGAGAGAGAGACAGAGAGAGAGAGGGTGAGAGTGAGATGGATGGTGTCAATTACAGAGGGTGGAGGGATGAGAGATGGAGAGAGAGAAGAAGGTTGTGAAAGAGAGAAACATGAAGAGGGAGGGTGTAAAGAGATAGGGAGGGAGTGGGAGGAATACAAGTTGAGACAGAGAGAGAGACGGAGGGAGGGATACTAATACAAATTATTGGTTGAGAGAGGGAGGGAGGGATATAATTTTTTTTTGTTATTGGTTGAGTGATTTTAAGTATATAAATAAAATTACCTAATACAAAAACTTCTAAATGCTCATACTCTATAAAATCTAGCAATGTTTTTACATGTTTGGAAAATTCCATAAAAATTCATAACCAAAAACCAACCAAAATTAGAAGAAAAATCGTCCCCTTTGTTAGACAACTCGAGGAAAATATGATGGTGATTTATGAATGCCTCGATAGTCGATCTTCTCGGCTTAAAAAGTAAAAATAATCCTAAAGCACGTATCACTAATTACCAAACACTAAAACACAATTATCGTTATGACTTAACACCATCACAATTCATTTTATGAATTGGGTGGGATCTGCAAGTCTAAAGATCCACCATTAATTCCTTGATGCCTTCTCTGAATATTAAACACCATATCATCCCTTCCCTGAACTTATCAATTATGCTTCCTCTCCAGCAATCCATCCATGATAACCTTCATCTTGTACTCGTTGGATTCAAGATCCACCATCCTGCTGTTAATATTTCTAGTCATCCTTTGTTTTACCAACATCGGGAGGAGGTACAGCCACGCAGATGTGAAGAAGATTGCACAAATCCGGCCATAGAAGACCAAACAGAGCACCGTGATAATTATAACAGTCCCACCCACACTACCATCGTCAGCCATGGCCGGGTTGGTCCTTCTCATGCAGAAATTGTCTAAGCCCCGTGGACTTGCAATTCTGGTGGTGGGTCGATTTTCCATGGATACCACCCTTCTGAAATTTTTAGCTTTTGACTGATGATACTGCTTGTGCTCAGGATCGATGCTTTTCTGTTTCGCAGGACTAGGAGAAACCGAAGCAGAGAACTTGTTTGACTGAAGATGAGCTCTCAAAGGGCTGCTGGGTGCACTCATAATGAGACGTAATCTTCGATTTCTTCTACTCAGCTTATAGATGTCTTTCTGCTCTGCAATTTCTTCAATGCTTCCTCCACTCTTGCTAGTATTAGGGTTTCTAAAGAGCGTTGTGAAGTATGAAACCCTACTCACAATAAAATTCTTTTTATACATCACACCGCCCACCGCCATGGCCATTGCCGCTGCCACAGAAACGCCTGGCCTTCTCATCCACAATATCGTACTTAAACCCAAAAACCCAAACGCCATGATCTTGAGAAGCCGAGACGACGACTGCATGACCAGGCTCGGGCTCCTCTCATCGAAACCAGAAATCGAAATACTCTCAGACCCGCCCTTAATGTAATTCCCTTCATCTCTTCTCGTCAATTCCCCGCCCTTCTCGTCATTATTTATCTCAACAGATCCCGGGATCAAAGCCCCAGCAGCACTAGCACCACCGTTTTCCTTCCCATTTGCGTCTCTGGGCCTCACCACAACCGGAATCCATCCGTTTTTTGAATACTCGAACCTCACCAGGGCCTCTGGCGCACCAGTTTTCTTAGCAATACATTCTCTTTTCGCAGAGAGCTCGGCATAGACACTTTCAAACTTGTCAAGCCCTCCAGTGGAATAAGGATTCGACCTCTTTCCATGTTTCTGCTGGAATTTGGACCTCGGCGAGACAACAATTTCTTCAGCTTCTCCTTTCACTGATATCCTTCCGCAACGCATTAATTTCGTCTTGGGATATACACCCGAATATGGATTTGATCCAATTACAACTAAAAACAGAAAAACCCAACTTGAAAATCTACTGAGTTCACCTACTCCCAGCCTTAGCCGCCCCCCTGCAAGCTTCTGTGGTCTGCCATACTGTCGTATCAGGCCGACTTCACTTCCTTGGAATGGCTTGGCTCAGGAAATCAGCTTTATAAGAAGTAGTCTGACAAATTTGTCACCATCTTTACAAGTAATCTGACAATTTTGTCACCAGTAGTGATGATTGTGGATCAGTTAAATATTGAAGAAAATAAAACTGTAGAGAGGAAGTGGAACGACGAGCAATACTCTGCATGCAGCAGAGTATTTAATGCGACGACGGTCGCATTAAATACTCTGCTGCATGCAGAGTATTGCTCACCAAGTGGAACCTTCTCTGTACTGAACTATCGGATAAGAACAAACTGGATAAAATAACATCTTGGTCTGGTCGTTTGGAGTCATCCGTATTATATTGACTTGGTTGCCTTTCCAGATTTTTGATCTTAGGGTTTTTTTAGTCATGAGGTGTAGTTCATTTGTTCTTTGTGGGGTTTAGTTTTTATGAGGTCTCATGTTCAAACCTCATGGTTAGTAGTAGCAATGGCTGGGCAGCGTGGAGGTTTGATGGTAAACCGATAGAAGTCTGGTTTCTATTCACTCTTATTGCTACCTTATAGAATTCCATCGAAAGGCTGGCTGCGGCTCATGAGTTCTCTTATTGTTACCATATAAAAGTCCGGTTTCGTCAGTTTTGATTCACTCCTATTGTTACCACCTGGGCAGTAGCTCATGATTTTTAGGTATCCACTTGACATAGTTCGTTGGGCAACATGGAGAGGTTTTCATGGTTGGAAAAAAACAAATATTAGGTTTTTTCTTGTGTGTAAGTAATAACACAACCAGTGAACCACCAACACCGAAGCGATAAGTCTTCAAATATCGACTGTATTCTTCGGATCCCCCAAAGAGACACGTCCTCATAGTGATCCTTGGATTCAAAAACTCATCCGTACATGTCATTTTGAAAACATGTACATCTTGGAAAGCGATGGCAAGAGCTATCCATTGAGCTGCAGAGCATTTAATGCGGCTGCATCAACATTGATGATCGTTGGATCTTAAGCTACTTCAAGATCCAACGATCATGGAGCCTGCTGAAGCTCCATTAAATGCTCTGTAGCTCAATGGATAGCTCTTGCCGAAATCGATGGCCGGATGTTCACTTTGTGATAATTTCTGGATTTAAAACTTTCAAATTTATTTTTGGGTTGTTACGCCACTTGATGGGATAAAGACGGAGTGACCCCATGCAAGGATCAAATTTGAAGGGCAGGGTCCCATTTCACTTTAAAGGGCAGTGGGATATTGAACTCTTTTGACATGTAAAAATAAATCATTTTTTTCATTTAAAAATGTAAGAGTATATTAAAATTTCATTATTTATTCACTACAATTTATAAAAAAAAATGACAATATGATGAAAGAAAGCTTGTATTGATAAGTAATGAATCTTGTTCATTTAAGAAGAAACTATGCTTACTTTACATTGAAAGACATATATATAAAACAAAAAAATTGTCATAAAACAAAAATAAAATAAAAAAATCATACTAACGTATAGATCACCATATGTTTGCACATCATGGCCTTGGTTAAACAATTATGCATCAATTCAATTGCTTTAATGCCCCGAAGTTTGTCTTTCGTTACATCTTTGTCCACTTTATGACCATATTAACAATTGGGTAGAGTACACAGCCATCATGTTTTTTTTCAGAAGAAAAATAGCTTAGCCTTGATATTCATGTGAATCAAAGGATATGGTTACATCACTCTGAGATCAAAAGATCATTTTAGAAGTTTATTGCTAACAGATATGGCTGATAGATAGCCACCGAAGTCACATAGAGCAAAAGAAAAAACCTACCTTTCTCCAGGGAGAGAGTCATACATGTCCAACGAGATCACAAGAAGAACCCAGGCTGTTTATCCAGGGAGGTACTCAGGGGATCAACTAATCATAAGGAGATGAGCTTCATCAGAAGAGATTGAAGACATCTAAATACTTACATCAATGCCAAATGACATGCACAAATAAAATTCTATAGTGAGACTCTAGAAGAGATGAATCTCACCTCCCCCAATAATACTGCCTTCATAGAATTTTGTGAAGGACAGGAGACCAAAGGCCATAGGAGAGCCTCCTTGGATAAATAGTTTTCCTTCTTATTGTGTTCCCGGTAGACATGTTGAAACTCTAGTGAGAGAAATGAGGCTTTCAAGACAGAAATGTTATCACACCAGCACCTTCGATCTTATGAGCTACTGCCCCATCAAAAAAACCATGGGGGTATGTAAGATCCTCCATAGACCCAACAATCCCGACATTTTTTTTCTTGCAGCTTGAAGGATACGATTGTACCTGAGCCAAGATCCTGTTACATGTAGAGATCACATAGCCATCATGTTTATATTAGGATTGTAGTCGAAGGCTTCGATTAAGCTCAAAAAATAGTAATGCTAATTAAACTCATTTTAAAATGAAAATGATAGTGTGCAAATTAGGAGAAATTCCATTTAACTACAACAAACCATTAACCTACAAAATAGTAATGCTAATTAAACTCATTTTAAAATGAAAATGATAGTGTGCAAATTAGGAGAATTTATTTTTAACTACAACAAGATATCAAATGGTAAAGTGCTTCATTTCATTACCTTTATTTCAATTTTACTGGATGCCAAATTCCTTGTGAATATGTTGAAGGTTGAAACCAAAACCTGCAAACCTAAAAAACATGTATTAGATACATATTTACATAGAAACAAAACTTTATATTGAACCAAAATACTATTACATATGTGATACATCTCACCTACCTGTAGAGTAGAAATCCATATTAGAATAACTCCATTATCCTATCTAATTAGAAAGAACCAAATTACTTGGCGTTTTGAAAGGATCTATCCATTTAAAAACTCAGACAAAAAACAATTGACAAAATAGGCACACACTATGTTGTTGTATAATTTTGTTAAATACGCAGAAAATAATGTCCACTTACCTTGAGCATAATTTCAGGTTTTTGTCCATGACATGGATTTTAGAAATGACCAGCATAGTTCAAACAAACAAGGGTACTATGCTTAAGATAATGTCCACTTACCTTAGATCATGCAACTTGACCCATCCTTGATTATGTGCTATTTGCAATCTGAACTTCAAACTTCAAAGTTTCAAACATTTCAAGTCGACTTATTCAAAGTGAATAGTTTGATATTAAAGCCACCATGCTTCCATGTGGGAGTAAACTAGCTACTGCAGAATCTGCGAAAAAAAAAACAGTTGCTACCAGAATATGTCAAAAGAAAAACCAGCTGCTGCCAGAATCTTAGAAAAAAAAACTAGCTGCTTCCAGAATAGAAAATAAAAATCTCTCACATATTTAAATAAGTTGAATAATTCAAAAAATTTTACATCTTAGTAAGTCAAAATCTACTGGAAAACATGTTGACAAGCAAAACTACTTATGCAAATAAACCTTGAAGTTGCAATTGACATTGTTGGCTGAATTCCTCTTAAAACCAACATAGAACAATTTTGCATATAGGCACTTCACCATGTCTAATTATTGAAACAATTTCACATCTTTTATAAGTCAAAACTGCATGCTAATCCAGCATGTGATTACCCAACAGGACTATTGCAAAAAAACCTTTAACTTGCAATTGATATACCTGAAAAAATATTGTTAATATCAGTATTGGGAGTGTCATATGTCATACAAGAGGTTCTTGTATTTGGAGACAATATATGAAGCCAATTATCTAATCTTACATTGCATTACCTGTCAAACAATTAGTTATAATTTGCAACATTTTGGTTTACTCTATGGTCAATTCTCTCTAAGCTTACATATACTGATTCATTTGTATCTTTTTTATTAAATCCTGAAGGCTCTCTATCACCACAATTCCATTGAAACATTCTGGCATAGTAATATTCATACTCCTATGATTGCATTAGCTGTCAAACAGTAGCTATAACCACCCTTAAATTCCAACATTTTGACCAACTTTATTCACGCTCCTAGTGTAATATCTGTAAAACAAAAACATAAATGCCAGAAATCTTTTCCATCTAGACATAGCTTGAAATCCTATTCACATGTTAGAAAAAAATGAAAGAAATTGCCAATCTGGTGTGCATTGCCATACTATCATAACTATATTTTCTATGACAGACCTTGGTATTTCTTTCATTCAAAAGATCACATTCCTAGCTAGTGTACAACATTTCAACTTAACATTTCCCAAACATATTCCAGCAGTATATGGTCAATTGATTAATACATAAATTAACTGGTCATGTGTTTGTGGTCATAATATTCAGGTTTCTAGAAATTTCAACTTCAAGCCTTTGGAATTATTGTTTTGAGATCTAGGCTTACACCTAATTCAATCATATATGGTATATAGCGCCTTGAACTTTTAATCCCAATTGATGAAAGAGGAATTTAATTGAATATGATAAAATATATTGAACGGGACAGTGCAAGCTAATGAGGGTCACTTTGGCACGCTAGATGCAATAGAAAATTGAAAAATCAGGCATTCCTCAACTTAATTGTTTTTTTGAGATACTTACACAAAATATCTTGCTTTGAGTAAAAAATATTAAATGTAGGAAATTGAATCTCGTTTCCAAATATATAAGGTTTATGTCTTGAAATTTTTTATAACTATGTCAAATTCCATTTTTTCTAAGAGTCACTTTTTTTAAGGCAAATGATAAGGTATATGTTTTTGTGGGTGCAACCTTTGAGGGCCTAAATGATGCTTTCGAGATACAAAACTTTACAGGAATGTAGAGAACATATAACACGAGTGCAATGCTATTTTTCGAAAATAAAATTAGTAATTTTTAAATTTTTTTATAATTATCTAAGTGATAATTCCTCGAAAATGGTATATATATATATATATTTTAAAACGATTACGAATTGAAAAAGTTGTGAGAAAAACACTAACAACATGTATTTTGAGTTAAGGAGTTAAGCCACAATAAAAATTGAAAACAAATAGGAAAATATAATATTTTTTAATAAAAATTACATATTTAGAATCTATAGAAAAAATGCTATTTATGTTTACGATTTCGTGCACAACACCAACTACATGTGAAATATTTGATCTTGTGCATATCATCGCATATATAAAAATTCTTACTGTACTAGCATATGGTACATGAGTCATATAATCCTTTTCTTCCTTATTACTATCACATAAACTTGAATAAATCTTAAAATGGGTGTGGAAATTTAACCCAAGTGATAGAACAATTACACTCACAAAATTGCTAATCAAACATGGAAAATTAACATCAAAGGAGACTGAAATTGGAGCATAACACTAATATGTATTGAATAAGTGTACAATATTGAAGTAATAGGATGTTGCAATATATAATTACATGAGAGATTTGAATGCATAAGGATGCCATTCGAAATAGTAAAAAAGTAGGCTTACTAAATCTAGTCAAATCCCCCATAGGTGCATAAAGCAGTTTCCAAATCCACTAGGATGCTCACGAATTGGAAAAGTAAAGTAGGCAAGATAATAAGGGATGGAAAGACAACTCATGCATGATTTTATTAGGAGAAAAGGATGGAGGATGATGAGGGCAAAAAACAAGTCAACTACACCTAGTCTTGCTTTTCCTTTTGCCTTAATTCTCAATAAAACAGGCAACTTTACAGAAAAAGCAGATATGCGCTTTGGAGGATCTTGAATAAAGCAGACATGCTAAATATGGTTTCCAGTAGGTTTCCCAAGCACTCCATGACTCATTTTTAGCAAGTGTTGACTTCTACGACATTTAGAAAGCAACTAGCATAGAGTGGAATATAGGAGACTAGGTAATAAGACAAAAATAATTTAATTAATATCTAAGGTAGGTAGCTATGGGTTGATTATTCTAATACCCCCCCTTAAGCCTGAATTTATGAGTAAATACCAGAAAACTATAGGTCCTAGCAACAAGGCTTAGTCACCATTTACATAATGCATGTCTATTTAACCAAAGAAAGAGGCAAAAACCCGGTGGGAAAATCCTCCCTAAAACATGGACAGTAAATCAAAATTTGAAAATCTTGTCATCAATCATGCTTCACAGCATGATCAGCAATCCCTAGCAGTGATTTGAGATTGCTGAATTTCTTCTCACAAAAAAACTTTGGTGAAGATGTATGCTACTTGTTTTGAAGATGCACAGAAGAGTAGGTGAATGGTGCCATCATGCACAAGCTGTTTGATGTAGTGCATATGGATCTCAATGTGTTTGGTTCTATGTCTCTGAATTGGATCATTGTAGATTTGAATGGTGCTCTGATTATCACAATAGATAATAGTTGAAAACTCTAATTCGAAGCCACATTCTCTAAGTATTCCCTGCAACCATAAACATTGAGTTGCTGCATTTACAACTCCTCTATACTCTGCTTCTGTAGATGAGAGTGCTATGGTACTCTGCTTCTTGCTTGACCAGCTGATTGGTCCTTCTGCAAGCATGAACACATATCATGATGTTGACTTTCGATATGTGTTGTCACCTACCCAATCACTGTCAGTAAACCCAATCAAATCAAGATCAGATTTAGCTTTGTAGAAGATCCCATGAGTTCTTGTTCCTTGAACAAAGTTAAGGATCCTTTTGGCTGCTCTCCAATGGATCTCATGAGGCTGATCCGTGTATCCTGAAGCCACACTAACTGCATAATATAGATCAGGTCGAGTTTGTGTAAGATAAAGCAAACACCCAATCAACTACCTATACAGTGTATTATTTACCATAGGAGAAGAACCTGCTTCTTCAAGATGAACTCCTGAAAGGAAGGGAGTCTTGCTTGGCTTGCAATATTTCATGTTGAACTTGTTCAGCAAATCTAAGGAATACTTGGACTGATTTACTTTGATTCCATGTTGGGATTGAGCAATTTCGAGACCCAAGAATTGGCTCAACAATCCCAAATCAGTCATAGAAAATGCATGGTTCATTGCATCCTTCAAGGAGGCAATCTCTTTCTTTGAACTTCCTATAATCAGAAGGTCATCCACATATAAGACAATAATCATCAAAGAAACATGAATCAGCTTCAAATAAACATTAGGATCATACTTGCATCGAACAAAACTCAATGACAACAAAAAGCCATCAATCTTGGCATATCAATCCCTGGGGGCTTGCTTGAGCCCATACAATGATTTCTTTAACCTGCACACAAAATATGGATTAGAAACAAACCCTTGAGGTTTCTGCATGTAAATCTATTCAGTGAGATCTCCATTTAGGAAAGCACACTTCACATCCATGTGATGTATCTCCCACTGCTTCGAAGCTGCAATGGCTAAAGCTAGCCTTATGGAGTCCATCTTTGCCACTGGTGCAAAGGTTTCATTGTAGTTAATACCATGTACCTATGAGTAGCCCTTGGATACCAATCTTGCCTTATATTTCAAAGGTGAACCATCATCAACAAACTTAGTTTTGAAAACCCACTTACATTGAACTAGCTTCCTCCCTGGGGCAAGATCAACTAGTTCCCAAGTGTTGTTCTTCTGGAGCGAGTTGAATTCTTATTTCATGGTTATTTTCCATATTGGATCATGTGCTGCATCTTGATATGTATGTGGATCTGATTCAACCATCATATAGCACTTCTGAACAAATAAGGGTTCTTTCATACACAGGGCACTCTCAAACTGAGATCTAGTCCTCCTAGTGTCACTAGGATTTTTAGCTAGTTCCCTAGCTGCATGAATGGTCTTTTCTACCCATTTTGGTATTGTAGGACTGTCAGGATCTACAATCAAATCATCATTATCAGACATATCAGAATCAGCAAATTCATTAGTCTCTCCACTTACAATCAATGGATCTGGTGGTGAAGAAGACTCTCCAACTTCAACGGCTACTAAAGGCTCTTCTTGGAACTGAACACTTCTTTCAAGGAAATATTTGTTAGTGCTCAAGTTGATCAACTTGTACCCTTTTAAATCTTTAGAATATCCAACAAATAGGAACTCTTGGCTTTGGGGCTGCAAATCCTTTCTCTTTTTAGTTGGAATTCTAACCCAAGCCTTTGAGCCAAAAATCTTGAAATGGGTCACATCTGGCTTGTGCCCACTCCAAGCTTCGAAAGGAGTCATACCATCAAGATACTTATGAGGCACCCTATTCTGGATGTAGGATGCACAGTTTATAGCCTCGGCACAAAATTTTGGTGGCAAAGTCTTAGCCTCCATCATACAGGTTTCCATCTCCTTCAGTGACTGTTCTTTCTCTCAGCAACACCATTTTGTTGTGGTGTGTAAGGGATCAAATGATGCATCTGAATACCTGCATATTTACAATACTGAATTAACTCAGACTTGACATACTCACCACCATTGTCAGATCTGAGCATCTTGAGTCTCCTCCCATACTGGTTTTCAACCAAGGCCTTAAAGACTTTGAAGAGATCAAAAACTTCAGACTTATGCTTTAGGAAGTAAACCTAACAATAAGTGGAAAAGTCATCTATGAATGTCAGTGCATATTTGGCTTGATTCATGGACATATGAGGAAATGGACCAGCAATGTCACTGTGGATCAACTCAAGAGGTGCAGAGGTTCTCTCATGACTAGCTCTCTCAAATTTATGATCTAGGTGTTTTCCTGGGATACAACCTTGACATAATCCCTTGGAAAACTTGATCTTTGGTAACCCTATGACCATATATTTTTCACTCAAATAAGAAAGGTACTTGTAGTTAAGATGGTCAAATCTTTCATGCCAAAGATTGCTTGCCTCATTAGCATGAATCATAAGAGCAGAGGGGTTTGAGTAGGGTAGAAAATGGGAAAACATGTATACCTTCGAAGTGTGATCAACAACACCTTTTGCTATGACTTTACCATTTGAAATCTCTGTGATTTCAACATCATCAGGGGAGAATATGACCTTCTTTGGAGACCCTATGTGATTCATTTGATACACTGACAAGAGATTAGAGGCAAGACCTAGAACATACAACACATTATTGAACTTACCATGGTCAAGATCAATCCTTCCTTTTCCCAAACTATCAGTGAGAGAGTCATCTCCCAAAACTATTGGTGGACCTTTCGACATATCAAGAGAGGAGAATGCCTCTTTTGTTGAAACCATATGTCTAGAAGCTCCAGAGTCTATGATGAAGCTAGGTGAGCTTGATGTGCCAGCAACCAAAGCATGTACTCTCTCTCTGTCCTCTGAATTTGATCCTCCTTCCCTCTTCTTTGAGAAATTGGGAAGGGAGATGTTATTCTTCTCCAGGAGTTGGGTCAACATGTCAATTTTCTTCTTCATACAAGAGCTTTCAGGATGATAGCCCTTACTACAGTATGCGCACTTGCTCATTTCTCCTTTGTTCTTCTTCTTCTAGAAGTTCTTCTTGGAGCCTTGGGGCTCCTCTTGAGACTTGTTCTTGTCTCTCTTTTGCTCGGGTGGCTTTTTATCTTTTTTCTTGCTTTTTGAATCCATCCTTGAATCTCCAGCAACCAAAGCTTAGTCTTTGGAAGGTTTGATGGTGCCCATCATCACCAACTTATCTTGTTCCTGTGTGAGGGATTCCATGAACTCTGCAAGCTTAGGCATCTTCCAGGCTCAAGCTTTCAACTTGGTGGTATGGAAGGTAGAAACAAACATTGAATAGTCAGGGCCAAGCTTCGAGAGTATGGCCAAAACTAGTTGCTCCTCCTTTTCAATCCCACACTGTTTTCGCTGCAAAACAAGGGCTTTAAACTTGGAAAAATAGAGTTGCAAGGATTCGAAGCTGCTGGGACTTAAGGAGATCAGTTCATTCTCAATTTGATGTCCTCTCATCTCATTTGTCTTACCAAAAAGCTCTACAAGCTTCTCCCACACTTCATTAGTTGATGTCAATCCATTAAGATGGAAGAGGAGGTCTCTTGAAATGCTTAGACACAAAAGACAATAGGCCTCATCCCTCTTGGTGTGCCATTTTATTTTCTCTGCAGCTGCATTGGGCTTTGCCTCAGTTTCCATAGTAACCCTATAGATACCTTTCTCTCTCAACAATATCTCCATCTAATATTTCCATTGAAAGAAATTAAATGGAGTCAAGATGATCTTCTGAGATATGTCCATAGCTCAGAAACTGTGCCCTTTAGTCAGCAGAATATGCTCCTAGTCAAGATGTCGAACCCGCAATAGCAATATGGAAGGAGAAAAATTGATCTACAAAGGCTCTAATACCATGTGGAAATTGAACCCAAGTGATAAAATAATTACACTCACAAAATTGCTAATCAATTATGCAAAGTTAACATCAAAGGAGACTGAAATTGGAGCATAACACTAATCTGTATTGAATAAGTGTACAATAGCCAACCTTGTGAAGTAATAGGCTACTGCAATATACAATTACATGAGAGATTTGAATGCATAAGGATGCCATTTGAAATAGTCAAAAAGTAGGCTTACTAAATCTAGTCAAATCCCCCATAGATGCATAAAGCAGTTTCCAAATCCACTAGGATGCTCACGAATTGGAAAATTCAAGTAGGCAAGCTACTAAGGGATGGAAAGACAACTCATACATGCTTTTATTAGGAGAAAAGGATGGAGGATGATGTGGGCAAAAAATAAGTCAACTACACTTAGTCTTGCTTTCCCTTTTGCCTTAATTCTCAATAAAACAGGCAGCTTTACAGAAAAAGTAGATATGCGCTTTGGAGGATCTGGAATAAAGCAGACATACTAAATATGGTTTCCAGGAGGTTTCCCAAGCACTCCATGACTCAGTTTTAGCAAGTGTTGACTTCTATGACATGTAGAAGGAAACTAGCATAGAGTGGAATATAGGAGACTAGGTAATAAGAAAAAAATGATTTAATTAATGCCTAAGGTAGGTAACTATGGGTTGATTATTCTAACAATGGGAATCCAAAGGGATAATTTTTGGTATCACATAATACATACTAAATTTTGTGAGTATCTCCTCCACATACTTATGTTGTCATAACCAAAGCTTGCCATCTTTTATGGATTTATGTATTTCTACGCATAAGATTAGTTTTGTTGCTCCTAGATCCTTCATATCAAGAGTCCTAGTCACTAACCCTTCAACTTGATGATATCAACCACGCTTTTGCTTGCTACACCAATATAATAAATATACCATTATTCAAAATTTGAAGAAACACAAAGATCATACTCATTTCTTGTAGAAATTTGGCTCGTCATGAAGGAATCAAACTTCTTGTACCAATTCCTAGGTACTTTCTTTGGGCTACACAATGAATCCTTGAGTTTCCAAACAAATCTTTTGTTGCGATATCGAACAATTCCTTATGGATGTTCCATATATATTTACTCTTCCAAATATTTGTTGATGATCATTTTGTGGGAAGTAAGATCCCACAATTTGTAACTCTTAACTTCATCACCATAAGAAATAGATATATAATGCTTACATAAGTTCAAATATTTCAAACCTGGAAGTGACTTGTAGTGTATCGCTAACTGTAGCTCTTTCTTGCTCATATGGCCCAATTGTTGATTCAATAAATGAGTAGATTCATGGGCTTCCTTAGATACCATTGTTAATTCCTTTTTTCCATACTCCCTTCTAGATTGTAAATGTTCCCGATTTTTGTAGTCTTTGTTTGACCAAAATGCCCTTGGACATTTTTAGTGATCCTCCTTGACAAGTAACTTTATAGCCTCTAGAATCCAAAGCTACCAAGGACATTAAATTCTTCTTCAGTTCCGATACATGTATTACCTTTGCATACATTCTTACAATACCATAAAACATTTTGATCTTAATGTTCCCAGTCCTGAAAACCTTACAAGAAACATTGGTTTCCATAAAAACAACACCAACATCCATAGCTTGGTAAGAAAAAAAAAACAAGTATTATGTGAACACGTGTGATGTGAATTACTAGAATCTACTTATCATTCTCAATGATATTGTGAGACATTACAAATAAATAAAAATTCATTAATCATACATGAACTTCTCTTAATCGGATTTATTTCTTTTATGGAGCCACCCTTAGACTCTTTCCTCTACCAATAATATTTTTGAGATGAATTTATGTATTGTAGTACCAACATTTTCCCTACCCTTTCTACTTATTGACTTAGATCTGGATGTACCTCTCAATTCCTCCCCTTTTCTTGTGGATCAATCTACACCCACTATTTCTTTTGGTGTGGAGGTTTATATATTGGCATTCCTCTAAACCTCCTCAAACAATAAGTCTCCCACAACAGTACCACATTCAAGAGTTTTTGTTGTGCTAAGACTAATAGAAATGACTAAGTCGTTCCAAGAAGTGTATAGAATAAGATGACTTCATTGTCTTCTTCTTCGACTTTTTGATCCATACAAGCAAATTGGCACATAAGAGTATTAAAAACTTAAGATGATCAACTATTTTGGTAGCTTCTTTCATTTCTAAACTGAACAATCACCTCTTCAAGAAGATTCAATTTGTCATGGATTTTGTTAATAAAGGCTCTCTAATTTAATCCATAAGCCTACTATTGTCTTCTCTCCAACAATATTAAATAAAACATCCTATGTCAAACACAAATGAATGGTGTTGAGAGCTCTTGCAACCAAATCTTCTTAGTCCTCATCTATCATACATGTAGATCTATTTTCCTTCCTTGCAACACCTTTTGCAATACTTGTTTCACCAACAGATGATGCATCTTGAGCTTCCACAACTCAAAGTTATTTTCCCATCGAATTTCTCTACC
>LPNX010988412.1:264182-335986 GCA_001517045.1 Pseudotsuga menziesii
GTGCATAGGCCAATGCCAACACTATTGAAGCAAATCTTAATTGACGAGGATAAGAAAAAAAATGAGATCGTTCTATTTTGCAATAACAGTATTGATATACTATTTGTTTCACATTCATCTCCAAGAAACCTCAATTAGACACTTGTCCAAGGCAGTGTCATCAAGTTTCCTTAATATATAACAACTTTGCACCTTCACAATCCAAGCAGATGTGGTTGGGTGATTCCAAAGGCATGGGGAAAAAAATGTTGTTGCAAGGTAAGAAAAAATTATGGTTATCTTTCCAACTTGATAGCTCCTTCGGTCAACCAACCACAAAACTATGGATGGTTTAATACATGGTGGCTCCACTAACAATTTTGATAGGGTTTCTCCTCTTCACGTCCCAACAGAATGTATACACTTCACGATATGCTAAATGAAATCTTTTGAGTGTGGGCTCTTCAAACAATAATGGAAGCTCTTTTAACTTCAATGTCGGCTCCAATTCTCAAAAGGTGGCTCCCTTTAATTGAAATCCAATGCAAGATGTCTCTCTTTTAAAGAGTTTTGTTGCTCCCTTCTTTAACCATCCACCTGAACATGTAAGGAAAGAACATGCATCACTTGGGAACCTTAAACTGTTTGAAACAAAACTTGTATCACAACCTTAATTGCAACACTTTGCCTCATTACTCCCTCTCATGTGGATTGACCACACGATTGAGTTTATTTTCTTGCCACCTCACACAAACTTCTTTCTGATGCACTTTATGGACTTGGGCTCTCACATCCTTTCTCTAATACCACTTGTTGAGTAGCATGACCATACAAAAGGAATTTACAGTGAGAAGTAAGAAAACAAGAAGTCAAACACATCACATGAGACAGACAAATTTACATGGTAAAACCTTAACAAAACATGCCACAAGCGAATTGTTGAGGAAAATGTGTGCATCCATAACAACGTCCCTATATTTGTGAAGCAATCGACTACAAACATCCCATATCACTATGAATCCATCAAAATTGCTATAATACTCTACACAAGAACCTTGTCTCATTATCAATACAAGAGATATATCTCCACACAAATGTGAAAGTAGATCATCAATACAAGAGATATATCTCCACACAAATGTGAAAGTAGATCATCAATACAAGAGCTATATCTCCACACAAATGTCAAGTATCCCCCATCCACCCCTGATGGTCGAAGAAACATCCACGGGGCAAAATCGCTAATCTTATTGCTCAATGTATTAAACAACATTACCACATAGCCCTACAACAATGCCTCAAAAGGCATACATTAATATATTATCTACAACCACAACTAACACCGTTACAAGAACTTCCAATGATTATACTTTTACCGTGAATTTTCCAATGCCTCAAAAGGCGTACATTAATATATATTATGTGCAACCACAACTAACATCGTTAGAAGAACTTCCAATGATTATACTTTTACCGTGAAGTTTCCACTGTGGTTATTGTTCTCACAACAGTCACGATCACCTAATTGATGAGTTGATTTTACAGCCGTCACAATCCATAAGCGAAGAAACCAACTTCAAACGGTGGATTGAACCTCGCTATCCTCAGCTAATCAATATCAAGATTACACAAACACTTGAAGTTTTAGCAAAATATCAATGTTGAATAATTCGGTAACAGAAGGCAGGCTTGGTGACAACATTCCCCATTCCCATAATTTCCCCATCGTGAAGGATTAGTACCTCTTTGTTTTTTAACGAACTTGAAAAGGGTAACAAATGCTCAATGTAGCTCATCAAGCAATGAGTCCATTCTCATACATTTTTTGAACCTGATAAAGGAGGGGTTCATTCCCATAAAGGGTACTTCGTCGTTTAATTTTATGAGTCCAAGGAGGGTAAACTCAATCATCGTTTCATGTTTAGAGAGTCTAAAATGACTAAGAAAGACTCTAGGGTGGACTTTTTCATAAATTTAGTCCCGAATTCCCAAAAAAGTATAAACTGATGCCTAGGAGAACTCTTATAGTTGTGATAAACTAGAGTGTGCTTTTTTCATAAATGAGTCTAATCAGTCCAAAAAAGGGGAAAACTATCATCGACTAGACGATATTTCAAATACTTTTACAAGCGTGAAAGCATCAAGCTTTCTCGACGATATTTTCATGTTTAAAAAGTCTAGAAAAAATCTTAAAGTTAACTTTAAAGTTAAGCATTAAGATAGTTTTTTGGGTGTAACAGAATTTCCCCCAAAGTATGAAGCTAGAGGAATGTGATAGGTGAAATGATTTACTAGATATTGATATGGAATCAAAGGCAAGTAAAGACTTGACACAGGACCAATCACTAACTCTGTGACTCAAATATGGTTTCAGACCAATACACTGCAGATCCATGTATAATGACCAGGTCATTGCTACTAACGATATAATGTAGATCCATGATCAACAAGACAAATAGAAACATGGTTACAGAACATACAAAGTAAATCCATGTCATCTTGACTTAAAACCTGAACATAGCCATGAGACATACAATATGGATCCATGTCATGACTCCAATCAATACTCCATCTCAACCTGTGGATGGGAACAAACTCAAGTGAATACCTAACCACTTAGGGTCTTCATTCCAATCTCAAACGGTACGATTCTATCCATGTGAATCTATGTCCTGTTGTCGAACATGGTAAAAACCACTTGATTGCCGGTCATTGATGTATACCATTAATAAAAATGAGGGAGATCATTATTAATGTCAATGTCTCCCTGAGTTATTCCAGTACATTCCCCCGAATGTGAATAGAGGACTTGAAGTCAAACACTCAGTGGGATCCTTCAATCAGGGGCCATTGATGAAATCCCACTATTGAAAGTGAGGGAACCTTCTATTGAAGCATGCATGATTCAAGGTACTTGATTTAGTTTCTAATTCCAATTCCCAGATGATGTATTGGTGTCGATAGGAATAGACTCGTCAAAGGAGGGCCATGATGTTTCCCCCATCATTGATACGAAACATGGAACAAAAGATGATGTTTAAGTGATGAAAACAACTATAGGACTGATTCAAATGTGACCAAATCGAAGGAAGGTAAAGCAACTGTAGAGATAGAGTACAAAGGAGGTTCCCTTTGAACATTGAACGACATGACAAATAACTTGGAATTATTGACTCAACGAAGCAAAGATCGGACGTAATGCAAAGAAAAGACGATGCAATCTTTAAATTGAATCAAAGGAGTTAAATGACTCATGAAACTAGATCGACTCAGTGACAAGCTGAATACCCATCTGTTTAAAAGGAAAATGCAGGCAGGTGCCATGTTGAAGGGTGGACTATTAAATGCCATTTATACAAATGAAAAATGCTCCCCATTCCCTTAATTTCCCCATCATGGAGGATGAGTACCTATTTGTTTTTTAACGAGCTTGAAAAGGGTAACAAATGCTCAATGTAGCTCATCAAGTGTTGATTCCATTCTCATACGTTTTGTGAACCTAAGAAAGGAGGGGTACATTCCCAAAAAGGGTCCTTCGTCGTTAAATTTTATGAGTCTAAGGAGGGTAAAATCAGTCGTCATTTCATGTTTAGAGAGTATGGAATGAATAAGAAGACTCTAGGGTGGAATTTTTCATAAATCTAGTCCTCAGGACCCGAAAATATTATAAAATGATGCCTAGGAGAACTCTTCTAGTTGTGATAAACTAGAATGTACATTTTTTGTAGATGAGTCTAATCAGTCTGAAAAAGGGGAAAACTATCATTGACTAGACAATCTTTCAAATAATTTACAAGCATGAAAGCATAAAGATTGCTTGATGATATTTTCATGTTTAAAAATTCTCAAAAAGAGCTTAAAGTTAACTTTAAAGTTAAGCATTAAGATAATTTTTGGGTGTAACATAATGCCCCCCAAAGTATGAAGCTAGAGGAGTGTGATAGGTGAAATTATTTTCTAGATATTGATCTGGAATCGATTGCAAGTAAAGACTTAACACAGGACCAGTCACCAATTATTTGATTCAAACATGGTTGTGGACCAATATACTGAAGATCCATGTATAATGACCATGTCATGGCTACTAACAATACACTATAGATCCATGACAAACAAGAATCAAATAGGAACATGGCTACAAAACATACAAAGTATATCCATGTCATCTTGACTTAAAAACTAAACATATCCACTAGACATACAATGTGGATTCATGTCATGACTCCAATCAATACTCCATCGTAACCTGAGGATAGGCACATACTCAAGTGAATACCTAACCAGTCAGGTTCTTCATTCCAATCTCAAACGATATGATTCTATCCATGTGAATTGATGTCCTGATGTCAAACATGGTAGAAACTACTTGATTACCAGTCTTTGATGTATACCATTAACAAGCACGAGGGAGATCATCATTAATGTCAATGATTCCCAAGGTATCCCAGTACATTCCCTCTAATGTGAATAGAATACTTGAAGTCGAACACTCTGTGGAATCCTTTATTTAGGGGACATTAATGAAATCCCACTATTAAAAGGGGTGAAACCTGTCATTGAGGCATGTGGGATTTAAGGTACTTGATATGGTTTCTAAGTCCAATTCCCAGATGATGTGTTGGTGTCAACATGAATAAAATTATCGAAAGAGGGCCATGACATTTTCCCTATCATCGACACGAAACATGAAACAAAAGATGAGTTGATGTGATGAAAAAAACCATAGGACTGATTCATATGTGAGTGACTCAAATTAAGGTAAGGAAACTATAGATATAGGTTGCAGAGGAGGTTCCCCTTGAACATTGAACACCACAACAAATGACTTGGAATCATTGACTCAACGAGGTAGAGACTAGACATAGTGCAATGACATGACAATGCATTCTTTGAATTGACTCAAAGTAGTTAAATGACTCACGAAAGTGGTTTGACTCGATGACAAGCTAAAAACCCAACTATTTGAAATGAAAAGGATGATAGGTTCCATGTTCAAGGGTGGACTATGAGTTGCCATTGATACAAATAAAAAAAATTCCCCATTCCCTCAATTTTCCCATCACGAAGGATGAGTACCTCTTTGTTTTTTAACGAGATTGAAAATGGTATAAACACTTGATGTAGCTCATCAATTGATGATTCCATTCTCATACATTTTGTGAACCTGAGAAAGGAGGGGTTCATTCCCATAAAGGGTCCTTCATTTTTTAATTTTATGAGTCCGAGGATGGTAAAATCAGTTTTTGTTTCATGTTTAGAGAGTCTCAAATTACTAAGAAGAATCGAGGGTGTAGTTTTTCATAAATTTAGTCCCCGAGCCCGAAAAAGTTTAAACCGATCCCTATGAGAACTATTCTAGTTGTGATAAACTAGAGTGTACATTTTTCATAAATGAGTCTTGTTGGTCCAAAAAAGGGCAAAACTATCACCGATTAGATGATCTTAAAATTTATCTTACAAGCATGAAAGAATCAAGCTTGCTTGGTGATCTTTTCATGTTTAAAAAGTCTCGAAAAGAGCTTAAAGTTGAATTTAAATTTAAGCGTTAGGACAATTTTTGGGTGCAACAGCATTCCCCCCAAAGTATGAAGCTAGAGGAATTTGATAGGTGGAATGCTTTGCTAGATATTGATCCAGAATCAGAGGCAAGTGAAGACATGACGAAGGACCAGTCACGAACTATCTAACTCAAATATGGCTATGGAATAATACACTGTAGATCCATGTATAATGACCATGTCATGGATACTAACAATATACTGTAGATCCATGATCAACAAAACTCAAATCAGAACATGGCTATGGAACATACAAAGTCTATCCATGTCATCTTGACTTTAGCCACCATACATGCAATGTGTGTAACACCCCGGTTTTGACCCCATTGCATTAAATGTACATGATGTATATATTGCAATAATCATGGTGTGGAGCTAAAGACCAAGGTCCCACCATCGATTAGTTATGCTATGTTTCAGATTGAAATCGTCATCGATGGTATATCGGGGCATGTTGCATACATATTAATTTTTTTCATCATGTAAATATGCATTTTTAATTAAATGAACCCCAACTAGCTATGTTAATGCAACCATGATGAAAATGGCATGATTTTCCTAAGGATGGGGGGGGATTATTAAACTTTGAACCTATGGGGAAAATCCATGTGTCAGCTGTTAAACCCTTTTGACTTGCTCACCTTCACTTGTCCTATCCAACTACCACCTTTAAAAGTTCTGTTGTTAGTTGGGGTAGTTATGGCTGGGGAGTGGAGTGTGGCAGGACTGTTAGTCCTTGCCCACACACACACTCCACCAGTGGATTGAACCTCACGATGGGAAGAAGAATGACTACACCCCTCATTCCACTCTCTCCACTATGCCATTCTCTCCCCTATCGGTTCATCATCATGCAGGGACGGTAGTTCTGTTCATTCTCACACACAGGATTTTTTCCTGGTTTTTACTCACGCAACGAGCCGGGAGCCGCCGTTCTTCACCCATGATTTTCCCTTGTGAATAAGCCATTCATGTTCTATGTGTGCATGTTTTCCATATGGATTTTGTGGATTGTGTGGATGTATGTTTTCCTTACAGACTGACATGGCCATGTAATTTCTCCATCGCTTCAATGTTGAGATCAGGGCTATTGTTCTTCCCTTGATTTGTGGTTGCCGCCGTTTTTCTCAAGATTCATGGGTTGTTGTGGTCTCCCTTACGTTTTGGTTGTTGTGGACTATATGAAGTCATTTTGGCCATGATAGGGCCAAGAACAACCCAAGAATTGTTTTACTTGCCCAAGCTGTGAATCGCTTGTGTGTGGTTGGTCTTCAGACTGTGTTGGGAGCAGGGATGGGGTCTTGGTTTGCTTGATAAACCTGGTGTGTTTGGAAACCACACAGATAGAACTACAGGGTTGGATTTCTTCTCCACAACCCCTGAACAACACTGGAAGGGAAGTCAGGACCTGAGGGACTGTGTAGCAGAGAAGGGACTGATTTCTTGTGTTGGGTGTGTGTGGGTGTCTTAGAAGTCAGGCTAGTTCTGGTGTAGGTATTCCTAGCTCTGTAATGGGCTCACCAGCTTAGAATTTAGCCTTTCCTGGCTCCTTGATGGCCTGATAAACCTGACCATGTTGGATTGGTTGTCTTGTTGATGGCCCGATAAACCCAACTGTGTTGGCTTGGCTGTGTTTTGTGTATCCTTGGCTATGTGTAAGCTTGCTTGTTCCTTATTCCTTGGGGAATCATGCCCATCTCGGGGGTGGCAGCGTCATTGAGAGATTAAGGAGCATGTTGGCCTATGGTTGGGTGGAACGTTGCAGCAATGTAGCTGGTTGGGTGGAACCTTGCAACGATGTAGCTGGTTGCGGGACGAGTTCTTTATGAGATAAGTAATCTTGTCTATTTTACTTCTGCAGTTATATTTACTATTAATGAATATGATGAACATGTTGAATGCTTGTATGAATGCATGTTTGCTTCTGCTATGTATGATAAATTATGCATCTTAGCATGTTTATGTTCTAGCATTTCAATTCTTATGAATGCACATGTTCATGGGGCAGTAGCTTGGATGGTTAATGTCGTGGTAGCGTCCTCTTTTCCAGTCGGAGGGTCGGGGACGTTACAGTGTGGTATCAGAGCTCATGTTGCAACATGGGCCTGAATGGGCCATGAAAGATGTAGTGACAGAGGCAGGATTTCCTTTTGCCCAGCAGAGATCAGAAAATTTTGGACAGAAAAACCTCAATCTTGAAATTTTTTCTAAGTGCTGGAAACATCAGCTCATAGAAAGACTTAGTGACAAGTTCTTTCGATGCAGTGGAGCACTTAGTGGGAAGGCCACCCGATGGCCAGTGTGGCGGAAGACAGAGGAGAGGGAAATTTAGAAAAATTTCTAAGTGTTTTGGCCATTAGCACATCAAAACACCTAGACAGATGGATCGCTTCTACTTAGCCAAGTGAGCGCCGACGTTGCGGATGGCTAGACCACTATGCTCCCGACGGGTAAGGCCTCCGACCGTCGACGCAGTAAAGAAAGTTCAAAATTTTTCTAAGTAACGAAAAAAATCGGCCATTGAAAGCAGAAAGTGGTTCGTGTGCCCGCCATTTTGGAATCCTAGAGCACTATCCTTCCGGTGAGAAGAGACTACCGATACCGATCAGGTTATGCCTCAGTAGATTGGGCCGCTGATCGAAAGAAGATCGAAGATGATGGGCCACCATTGCGGCTGCTGATGGAACTATTTTGCCGATGAAAAGAAGAGAATTGAGCCGATCAAGCAGTGAAAAGGAAGACTAAAGGGAAAATTTCAAAAATTTCTCTAAGTCCTGGAATCGTCAGCCATCGACGATGGTTAGTTGAACACATTTCCAACGCCTAGTTAATTCAGCTGCCGATGAGCTACATAGGATGAAGTTAGTGGATTGAACGTCCATTGTTGCGGCTGTTTAGTGGACTATCCTTGTGATGAATAGTGCACCCGACTACTGATACATCGGAATAATTTAGTTGTTTTGACTGACGAAACGTCGGAATGTTAGTTGGGATGAGACCCGATCCTGTACAAGGAAATTTTGAGTTTTCAAGTGGGATTTCCTAGCGGATTTCGACTATTTTTTAGTGGGATTTTCAGCTATTTATTAGTGGATTTTCAAGGATGAAAAGGAGAAAGTGGCAGTGATCTTATGCGCTAGATTGCACGAAAATTCAAGATTTACAAAAAAAAAAATCTTGACCCCCGGCGTCCCCCTCAGACAGACGTTCTTCGATGAAGAAAATATTGTGTTTGGGAAAATTTGTTATTTCATGATTATTTTAGGAGAAGGTAAGTAATTCTGACTTATATCAATGTTATGCATATAACAATTGCATTACTAACACATTTGTAGAATCATAGTCACCTTCAAGGGCATTCTTTCAGGTAGTGCAGTTTGGTAAGTAAGTGGTGGTTCAGTTATGAGAACCCATGACGGATATGATGCTCGGGATTCTTATGAGCATGCATGAGATGCCATGGGAGAAAATGTCCGTAATGAAAATGATGACATTGAGTCTAATGGAAGGAGATTCCAAGAGACACCGTCAGATGTTGCAACCACCATGAGAAGCTTGATTAAATCCTAGGAAGAGCAACACTAGCTGAATGCTGTAATGTTGCAGAGTTTAACAGAATTGCAGAGAAAGATAGACTCTGGACAAGGTATAGCAAGACTAGAAGGAAGTAAGAGCAGTACTAGGAGAAGGAGAAGGACTTCTAGTGGATCATCTAACTCGAAAGATTCCAATGGGGATTCAAGTTCTTCTTCTCATAAAAGAAAAAGAAAGAAACACCATAGGGATCGCTCTCAGGATGAATTTAAGAAGGCTAAACCTCCTACATTTGATGGTGAGGTAAAGACTAGACAAGAGGCTGAAGCTTGGCTTCTTGGTATAAAGAAGTACTTTCAAGTGCATGATTATTCAGGAAACATGAAGGCAAGAGTTGCCATATTCAATTTGAATGGAAGAGCATCCATTTGGTGGGAACACTTCAAGCAAGTAAAGAGGATCAGTGAAAGGAGACTTAAGTGGAAACAGTTCAAGAAGTATTTCAAACAAAAATACCTCTCTGACAGGTATTATGATGACAAGATTAAGGAGTTCCATGAGCTGATATTGGGACAATAGACCATGGAAGAATATGCAAATAAATTCTTAGAGTTATTGAGGTATGTCCAGTACATCAGAGATGAAAAAGTGAAGGTCCAACATTTTCTGAGTGGATTACCTCAGTCTTACAAAGATAGAATTGAGTTTTATGAACCTAGAACTCTTGAAGAAGCAATAAGGAAGGCTAAGTATTGCTATGAGCAAAGGAAAGGTAAACCGGATTACCATAAGGCATGGAAGGACAAGAAGAATGAGAAGTCTGACCAAAGAAAGAAAGGTTTCAAACCTTCTAGCTTCAGGAATCAGTAGAAGCAGCCATCCCAAGCTGCGAGTAATCCAGTTGGAGTGACAGGAGAAAAGCCTAAGGATCCACAACAGAATAGAGGACCACTCCAATGTTGGAGATGTGGAGGACCCCACATGCACAGAACTTGTCCACTCGAGAATGAGAGTGCAAGGCCAGCTTATAACATTCAAGAAGCAGAAACAGTGGGTCAAGTAGCAAGGGCAGTCCCTAGGATTTATGTAGCACTAGAGGACCGCCAAGCAGATCACGAGTCAACTGTGGTTGAGGTAGTAGGTAATATTGTTGAGCAATCTATTTCTATTTTGATTGACCCTAGTTCTACTCACAGTTACATTACTCCTAGAGTAGTGGAGATTTGTGCTTTTAAGAAGGTAAAGCATAGGAAGTATTGGTTAGTTCAGCTAGCCACTGGAACTAAGAGAAAGGTTAGTGAAGTGGTGGAGAAATTTCCATTGGTCATGGATGGATTGGTCACTTGCATAGATCTGAATGTTCTACCGCTTGGTTCCTATGATGTTCTCATTGGAATGGATTGGTTAGAAGCTCATAGGGTAAAGCTTGACTGCTACAACAAGACTTTCGAATGCATGAATGAAAGGGAACCTATTAGTTGTGAAAGGTATTCCAAAGGAGATCTCAGTACGGAAGGTTTCAGCAATGCAGTTAAAGAAGTTTTGTAGGAAAGGTTTCCAGTTGTATGCAGCTCATATTTTGGAGACATTAGGAGATGAAACCCCTAGGTTGGAGGACTACCAAGTGTTACAGGAATTCAAGGATGTGTTTCCTGATGAGATTCCAGGGCTTCCTCCAAAGTGGGACATTGATTTCACTATTGAACTTGTTCCAGGAGCAGCACCAGTGTCCGAGGCACCCTATAGGATGAGTACACCGGAGATGCTAGAATTGAAGATGCAACTGCAAGAGTTGTTGGAAAAGAAGTATATCTGGCCGAGTGTGTATCCTTGGGGAGCACCAATTCTGTTTGTAAAGAAGAAAGATGGTACACTCAGATTGTGTATTGATTACAGACATTTGAACAAGGTTATGGTGAAGAATAAATATCCTTTTCCTAGGATTGATGACCTCTTTGATCAAATGAGAGGAGCAAAGGTATTTTCCAAGATTGACTTGAGGTTTGGTTACCATCAGGTGAGAATCAAGGATGAAGACATTCATAAGACAACCTTTAGGACAAGGTATGGACATTATGAGTTTGTAGTGGTACCATTTGGTCTCACAAATGCACCAGCTACATTTATGTGCCTTATGAATAGTGTCCTCAGCAGGTATTTGGACAAGTTTGTTCTTGTTTTCCTTGATGACATTCTTGTTTATTCTAAGAATGAGAAAGAGCACGAAGAGCATTTGAGATTGACATTGAATTTGCTCAGGGAGCATCAGCTGTATGCAAAATTGAGCAAGTGTGACTTTTATAGAGATAGAATTCAGTACTTGGGTCACATTATCTAAAAGGAGGGTATATTTGTGGACCCTGAGAAGATTGAAGCCATTATGAATTGGCCTACTCCAAGGAATGTGACAGATGTAAAATCTTTTATGGGACTTGCGGGATACTACAGGAGATTCATTGAAGGATTCTCTAGAGTTGCACATTCCATCACTTCTTTGCAAAAGAAGGGGATGAAGTTTGAATGGACATCGAGGTGTGAAGAAAGCTTCCAGTAGTTGAAGAATCTTCTCACCAGTGCACTAGTATTGAAAGTTGCAGACCCAGAGAAAGATTTTGTGGTATGTACCGATGCATGCGGACAAGGGCTTGGAGGAGTCCTTATGCAGGGCAACCACGTGATATGTTATGAGTTGAGAAAGCTGAAGGAACATGAGAAGAACTATGCCACTCACGATCTAGAGCTTGCAGCATTAGTACATGCTCTCAAGATGTGGAGGCATTACTTGATGGGTAGAATATTTGAGCTCAGAACAGACCATTGTAGTCTAAAGTATCTATTTGATCAGCCTACTTTGAACGCTAGGCAAGCGAGATGGCTGGAATTTTTATGTGAATTTGATTTTGAAATCAAGCACATAAAAGGGAAAGAGAATAAGGTAGCTGATGCACCGTCAATAGGCATTAAATTGGAAGAAGATGGACTTCTCACTTTTAAAGGTAGGATTTATATTCCAAATGTAGCATATTTGAGGAAAGTTATTATGGATGAAATCCATCAAACTCCGTATTCTGGACACACACAATATTAGAAGACAATTTCTATAGCTAGAAAGCAGTATTTTTGGCCAGGAATGAAAAGGGATATGACCGAGTACATTTCAAGGTGTATGAAATGTCAATAGGTAAAGGTTGAGCATCGACACCCTGTAGGTTTGTTGCAGCCTTTGCCAGTTCCAGAATGGAAATGGGAAGTTATTTCCATGGATTTTATTACAGGATTGCCGATGACTTGGAGACAACATGATTCCATCATGGTTGTGGTAGACAAGTTGACTAAGGGAGCGCATTTTATACCAGTGAAGTCTACGCATAAGACTGATGAAATTACAAAGATCTTCATGAAGGATATTTTCAAATTGCATGGATTGCCGAAGGCAATAGTCTTTGACAGAGATTTCAAGTTTACTTCCAACTTTTGGAAGGGGTTGTTTGCATATTTGGGTACAAAGCTAAACTTCAGCACTGCATACCATCCTCAGACAGATGGGTAGATAGAGAGAGTTAATCAGGTGCTTGAAGACATGCTTCGCATGTACGTGATGGAAAAACCAACCAAGTGGGAAGAATACTTGCACTTGGTAGAGTTTGCTTATAACAATGGACAACAGACATCCTTGGGGATGAGTTCGTATGAAGCTTTGTATGGAAGAAGGTGTAGGACACCTGTGACTTGGGCTAATCTAGTGAACAGGGTTGTGCTTGGACTAGAATTGCTCAAGGAGATGGAGCAAGAGGTTGTAAAGATCAGGCATAATCTGAAAGCAGCATAGGACATGCATAAAATCTATGTAGATAAGCATAGGGTGAACAGGGAGTTCAGTGTTGGGGATCATGTTTACCTCAAAGTGAGGGTAAAGAAGAGTTCCTTGAAGCATGGAAGTTGTGCCAAGTTGTCACCAAGATATTGTGGGCCATTTGAAGTGCTTGAAAGAATAGGGCTAGTTGCATATAGACTTGCATTACCTGCTAGCACTAGAGCTCATAATGTTTTTCATGTTTCTTTGCTTAAGAGATATGTACATGATCCTAACCATGTGATAAATTGGAATGTGATTCAGGTGGAACCTAAGGGAGAGTTCCAAATCGAGCCAATGCGCATCCTCGATAGGAAGGTCACAATGCTCTGGAACCGGGTCATAGGGCAGGTTAAGGTGCAATGGGAGCACTACGAGCCTGAAGAGGCTACGTGGGAGCTGGAGGATGCCATGCGATTGGCACATCCATTTTTGTTCAATTTTGTGGAACACTAAGGTGATACCAGTGTAGCATTTTGTTCAAACTTTGTAAAGCACTGAGGACAGTGCTATTGAAGGGGGAGGGGAATGTAACACCCCGGTTTTGACCCCATTGCATTAAATGTACATGATGTATATATTTTAATAATCATGGTGTGGAGCTAAAGGCCAAGGCCCCACCATCGATTGGTTATGCTATGTTTCAGATTGAAATTGTCACCGATGGTATATCGGGGCATGTGGCATACATATTAAGTTTTGTCATCATGTAAATATGCATTTTTAATTAAATGAACCCCAACCAGCTATGTCAATACAACCTTGATGAAAAGGACATGATTTTCCTAAGGATAAGGGGGGGGATTATTAAACTTTGAACCTATGGGGAAAAGTCATGTGTCAGCTGTTAAACCCTTTTGACTTGCTCACCTTCCCTTGTCCTATCCAACTACCACCATTAAAATTTCTGTTGTTAGTTGGTTCAGTTATCGTTGGGGAGTGGAGTGTGGCAGGACTGTTAGTCCTTGCCCACATGCACACTCCAGTAGTGGATTGAACCTCATGATGGGCAGAATAATGACTACACCCCTCATTCCACTCTCTCCACTATGCCATACTCTCCCCTATCGGTTCATCCTCATGCAAGGACAGTAGTTCTGTTCATTCTCACACACGGGATTTTTTCCTGGTTTTTACTCACGTAGTGAGCCGGGAGCCACCGTTCTTCACCCACGATTTTTCCTTGTGAATAAGCCATTCACGTTCTATGTGTGCATGTTTTCCATACGGATTTTGTTGATTGTTTGGGTGTATGTTTTCCTTATAGATTGACATGGCCATGTAATTTATCCATCGCTTCAATGTTGAGATTGGGGCTGTTGTTCTTCCCTTGATTTGTGGTTGCCGCCGTTCTTCTCAAGATTCACAGGTTACTGTGGTCTCCCTTACGTTTTGGTTCTTGTGGACTATATGAAGTTGTTTTGGCCATGATAGGGCCAAGAACGACCCAGGAATTGTTTTACTTGCCCAAGCTGTGAATCGCTTGTGTGACTGCATGTATGCAGTGGTTGGTCTTTGGACTGTGTTGGGAGCAGGGATGGGGGATTGGTTTGCTTGATAAAACTAGTGTGTTTGGAAACCACACATATAGAACTAAAGTGCTAGCTTTCTTCTCCACAACCCCTGAATAGCACTAGAAGGGAAGTCAGGGCCTGAGGGACTGTGTAGCAGAGAAGTGACTGATTCCTTATGTTGGGTGTGTGTGGGTGTCTTAGAAGTCAGAATAGTTCTGGTGTAGGTGTTCCTAGCTCTGTAATGGGCTCACTAGCTTAGCATTTATCCTTTCTTGGCTCCTTGATGGCCTGATAAACCTGACCATGTTGGCTTGGCTGTCTTGTTGATGGCCTGATAAACCCAACTGTGTTGGCTTGGCTGTCTTGTTGATGGCCTGATAAACCCAACTGTGTTGGCTTGGCTGTGTTTTGTGTATCCTTGGCTATGTGTAAGCCTGCTTGTTCCTTATTCCTTGGGTAATCATTCCCAGCTCAGGGGTGGCAGCATCGCTAAGAGATTAAGGAGCACGTTGGCCTATGGTTGGGTGGAACGCTACAGTGACGTAGCTGGTTGTGGGACGAGTTCTTTATGAGATAAGTAATCTTGTCTATTTTACTTCTACAGTTATATTTATTGCTAATGAATATGATGAACATGTTGAATGCTTGTATGAATGCATGTTTGCTTCCACTGTGTATGATAAATTATGCATCTTATCATGTTTATGTTCTAGCATTTCAATTCTTATGAATGCACATGTTCATGGGGCGGTAGATCAGATGGTTAATGCTGTGGTAGCGTCCTCTTCGCCAGTCAGAGGGTCGAGGACGTTACAATGTGGATCTATGTCATGAATCCAATCAATATGCCATCACAACCTGAGGATAGGCATATACTCAAGTGAATACCTAACCACTCAGGGTCTTCATTTCAATCTCAAACGATATTATTCTATCCATGTGGATTGATGTCCTGATGTCGAACATGGTAGAAACCACTTGATTACCGATCATTGATGCATACCATTAACAAGCACAAGGGAGATCAGCATTAATGTCAATGATTCCCAAGGTATCCCAGTACATTCACCCAAATATGAATAGAGGACTTGGAGTCGAACACTCAATAGAATCCTTCAATCAGGAGCCATTTATGAAATCCCACTATTGAAAGCAAGGAAACCTACCATTAAGGCACGAAGGCTTCAAGGTACTTGATTTGGTTTCTAATTCCAATTCCCAGATGATGTGTTGGAATTGATAGGAATAGACTCATTGAAGGAGGGCCATGATGTTTCCTCCATCATCAACACAAAACATGAAACAATAGATGATGCTGAAATGATGAAAACAACCATAGGACTGATTTAGATGTGACCGGCACAAAGGAAGGTAAGGAAACTGTATAGATATACTGTAGGGGAGGATACCCTTGAACATTGAATGAAAGACAAATGACTTGGCAGCATTGGATAAATGAGGCAGAGATCAGATGTAATGGAAGGACAGGATGATGCATTCTTTGAATTGACTCAAAGGAGTTAAATGAATCACGAAAGTGGATCGACTCAGTGACAAGATGAATACCCAACTATTTGAAATGAAAATGTAGACAAGTGCCATGTTCAAGGGTGGACTATGAGCTACCATTGATATAAATTGAAAACATTCCCCATTCCCTTAATTTTCACATTGCGAAGGATTAGTACCTCTTTGTTTTTTAATGAGCTTGAAAAGGGTAACAAAAACTCAATATAGCTCATCAAGTGATGAGTCCATTTTCATGCATTTTATGAACTTGAGAAAGGAGAGGTTCATTCCCAGAAAGGGCCCTTCATCATTTAATTTTATGAGTCCTAGGAGGGTACACTCAGTTGTCATTTCATGTTTAGAGAGTTTGAAATGACTAAGAAGACTCCAAGGTGAACTTTTTTTGTAAGTTTAGTCCCCGAGGCCCGAAAAAGTATAAACTGATGCCTAGGAGAAATCTTCTAGTTTGATAAACTACAGTGTACCTTTTTATTAAATGAGTCTAATCGGTCCAAAAAATGGGTAAACTATCAATGACTATAATATCTTTCAAATACTTTTACAAACCATCAAGCTTGCTTGGAGATCTTTTCATGTTTAAAAAGTCTTGAAAAGAGCTTAAATTTAACTTTAAAGTTAAGCATTAGGACAGTTTTTGGGTGTAACAGAATGCCCCCCAAATTATGAAGCTATAGGAATGTGATAGGTGAAAGGATTTTCTAGATATTGATTCAGAATCAAAGGAAAGTAAATACTTAACACGGGACTAGTCACCAAGTATCTCAGTCACACTTGGCTGTGAACTAATACACTGTAGATCCGTGTATAATGACCATGTCATGGATACTAACAATACGCTGTAGATCCATGATCAACAATACTCAAATTCAAATATGGCTATGGAATATACAAAGTAGATCCCTGTCATCTTGACTTAAAACTTGAAACATACAATGCAGATCCATGTCATGAATCCAATCAATACTCCATCACAACCTGAGTATAGGAACATACTCAAGTGAATATCGAACCACTCAGGGTCTTCATTATGTTGTAATCACACATATCACATAAGGTTACCAATAATACACCTAGAAACATATATTCATACAGATACAAGAGACAAGAAAAGATGATAGAATAATATATTATGTTAGTGAATCACATGAGGGTCCATACATACACAGAACTAAACCAAGTTCTTATCTGGATCAACATCCTATTATATATGATTAAAAAATAGTTAGGAATAACTACTTGTCGTTTCAGTCAACTGACATGACCTTTAGAGGCCAACCTAATCTCTGATTAATCGGCTAACTAGTCTAGTCAGCTCACCGACTAGCGCCTCCAACATCTCCCCCAGAAACAAAATATTTCTTTTCCCCGAAGAAACAGGGGAGGTAACAAAACTCTATCTAAAGTAGCTTTCTTCCCTTTGTTCTGTCTTCATGGGCTATGCAGTCGAATAGATGGTCTTTTCTGTACACATACTTTGACTATGGCTTCTGCTTCTGCCCATTTAGTAACATATTCCAGTGTTGTTATGATATATTGTGCACTTGTCCTTCTTGCTGGAACTAGAAATGGTCTAATGAAGTCGATAGCCCAAATTTCAAATGTTAGGCTTGGGATTACCAAAATCAAGGGAATCTCTGTGCTAATCAAAGGTCAACCTAGACGTTGGAAGTGATCACATTTTCTAACAAACTTCTTACAGTCTTTTTAAAGTGTCAGCCGCCAAAGTCCTGACTGTTGGATCTTCTTGGAAGTTGTATCTAACTAAAAGTGTCATCCTGCTGGTCCATAGTGTGCTTCATGAATAATGTTTTCTCATTCATGTTCTAAAACACATCGACGGAGTACTTCCTCCAACCCCATTTTGTACATAAATCCATTGTTTAGACTATATGGTGCAACTTTCATGGATAGAATTTGTTTCTTCTTGGTGTTCATGCCTTCAGGTGCTTGGCCATTCTCTAGAAATTGTGTTATTTCCTCTAATTCTATAGGAACAACTTCTATTCGGAATAGGTGTGCATCTAGAAGATTGTCTTCTACTCCTGTCAGTTCCTCCCCCGTGTCGATTCTTGACAAGTGATTGGGACCGACATTTAGTCTTCCAGGTCAAATGATGACTTCAAACTAGAATTCTTGGAACAGTAACAACCATCAACGGATTCTTCCATGGTGTAGAGGCTTGTTTACGATATATTTAAGTGCTTGATGGTCGGTGTAGAATATGAAAGGTTTAGCCAATAGGTAGTGTCAATACTTTTGGAGTGCAAAGGCCATCCCTAGTGCCTCCCTTTCTATTGTTGAGTAGTTGTGTTCTGCCTTATTTAATTTTCTACTATTGTATATGATTGGATAGTCCATTCCATCTTCACCAGGTTGTGTTAAAATTGCACCTATTGCTAGGCCTGAAGCATCAATATGTACATGGAATTTGATCGACCAATTTGGGAATCTGAGGATGGGTGCTTCAACTAACTTTCTTTTTAATGTGTCAAATGATGTATTGCATTCTTCTGTCCAGTCGAACTCCTTATCTTCTCTTAATGGTTCTTCCAATGGGTATGTCATATCCGAGTAGTGTTGAATGAATTTTCTATAATATCCTGTATGACCTAACAATACTCTAACCTGTTTTGGATTCACCGATGGTTTTAAGTCGAGGATTATTTTTATTTTTGCAAAATCGACTTTGATGCCTTCCTTGCATACAATGTGCCCTAGTAATATTGCTATAGGGGTTAAGAAGATACATTTTTTTATATTGAGAGATAATTGGATTTGTCGACATCGCTCCAGCATAATCCTTAACCATTTACAATGGTATTTTAGCATGGAATAGATCAATGAATCATCAAAGTATACTGCCATCATTTTATAAATGTATTCTTGAAATGTTTTGATGACTATTCTTAAAATACTGCAGATGCATTCTTAAGACTGAATGGCATCACTCTGTAAGAAAATGATCCAAATTCACAGATGAATGTTGTCTTTTTCTAGTCTTCTTTGGCTATTGGTACTTGATTATATCCTAAAAATCCATCCATAAATGAATAACATTCATGACTTGTGACTCCATTTAGGATTTCCTCAGTGTATGGGGTCGGAAATGGATCTATTAGAGTGACTTTATTTAATTCACAAAAATCAACATAGATTCTTAGTTTTGTCGAATCATTCTTTTTCAGTTGGATGACCATTGGGATTTCCCATTCCAACTGGTCGACGGGGTAAATAATTCCAGTTGTGAGCATATTGTCGATCTCCTTTTTGACTATTTCCTTGTATTTGTGAGCCAACTTGTAGGGTCTTTTCCTGGTAGGCCTGGCTTTGGGTTTGATGTCAATCTTCATCTCACCCATTTCTTTTACTAACCCTTTTAAGTCTTTGTAATCTCGAGCAAAGAAATATTGAAATTATTTTAATAAGTCGACAATTTCTGTTGTTTTCTCTTCGCTCCTATGATCGCTGATTCTTTCCATTTTCGGTCTGTTATCATTAGATATGTCAATTTCTATGGTTTTAAATTCTGTGTCCATCCATTCTGGCACCTTGCTTTCGTTAATTTGTCAACTACCTTCTTTGGACTGTGAAAATTTCACTGGAAAGTTTGCTACCATCATCCAGTCAGTATTGTCTTTGTCAGTCAATTCGATTTTGAATATCATTCTAACTAGTTTGACTATTTTTGGGTGATCAGATTTCCACTGAAATCATTTCCCATATGTATGTTCATTTTCTATTCAGAGTCTCATCTTCTATGGTATTTTGTTTCATTGAATGTTGTGACATGTTGCATTCGATCGGCTATTCTGTGTTTATGTGTTGGTAGTCAGCTGTATAAATGTTTTTATTTGTTTCGTAGCCTCGACTAAATTTTTGTCTTCTGGTATAAAGTTAAAGTCCTTAATAAAATTTTCTCTAAGTTCAATCCATAGGAATGTTTCACCTCGTGCTTCTTCCATTTTATACCATTTATTTGGTAGATCGTCCAATGTCGAGGGAAATAGGTGTGGCCATATACGCTCGTATTTGTAACCAAGTCTTCTCCATTGTTTTTAACATGTTCTTATGTGGTTTTCTGGATCTTGACCTTGTGTGAACACAGGTATTTGTGCATGTTTAGTTAGCTTCCTACCTCCAAACCTTTCTATGAAGAAATTCGAAGTTGTTGTTCATGTTTGCAATCTCGACTGATGGGTGTCCCACCATCGAGAAGCTTGTCTTGTAAACGTTTCTACCAGGCTTTGGAGTTGGCCATGTTCACCTAGGTTCGTAGAGACTTGTTCTATATGGAGGACTAGTGACTCTCTCTCTTTATACCGAATATTTTGTTTAATATCTATGTTTATTGGTGTAAAAGAGGGGTAGTCCCTTATTTTCTTTTCAAATATTTTAGGAATAATTGATATAGAGAAGCATTGTCAAGTTGGTTTCTTTTGGATTTCCTGAATAGTCCAACAAACCCTTGCTTATGTTTCATAATTTTCGATTTCCAAATCATACAATTCTGCATCCGAATTATATCCAATTGAATCCTGGTTTCCTAGATGAAGTTCACCATAACTATTAGGTTCAGTTTAATCTTCATCATTTTGAATCTGATAGAGTTGTCAAACATCAAATTATTC
The DNA here is from genome assembly GCA_001517045.1 of Pseudotsuga menziesii. NCBI lineage: Eukaryota > Viridiplantae > Streptophyta > Pinopsida > Pinales > Pinaceae > Pseudotsuga > Pseudotsuga menziesii. The sequence continues at coordinate 284,779 of LPNX010988412.1, forward strand.
ATCTATAGGCTAAGTCCAGGGTTCTGCTTGTGAAGGAAAAATGGGGACAATTACTTTCTATGCATTCCCTTTTAGTTTTATTCTTTCCTTATCCATTGAGATTGATGCCTTCATTTTTGACCCCATGGATGTCCTACCAAGGCTGGAAAGGAACTGGATCCTTCTTTACGATCGATGACTTTGAAATTGACTTTTGTCAAAATTCATTTTATCATTGTATCGACATTTCTCCAAACCCCAATGGGTTCGATCAGTCCTTGGTAGGCTAACTTTAAATATATGGCTGATTCATTCATTCAATGCCTTGCCAACTATTCCCATGTATCCCGCATCATAATGTTTACTTGGGAGCCAAAGTCAAGAATGACTTGTCGAACGTGGTATCCTTCGATTCCAAGATCGACAAGTGGATCAACATCATTCTTATCCTTTTGATTTAAGCTGCATATACTCTTAGTTTGTTTATCTGTATCATTTTTGTTCTTAATATTGTACAATATGTCAATGAATTGTGGCACTAACTTATCTTTATGTATCAAGTTCAATAGTTCATCAAGTGTGTTCTGTCGATTGTCATCAACATAGTCTTGTCTAGTGAATTCTCAGAACATGTTTGATGCATCGTTATACAATTGTTTTTTATTTGTAGGATTAGAATATTCATTTTTATCTTTAATTTTGCTTATTCTTGGAGTATCAATTCTAATTTTCGTTCCTTGTCTAGTTACTATGTGTAGATTCTTTGTGCGAACTATGTCACATTTTTGAACGCAAGACAAGACATTACCATTTTTACTTTTATTAATTTTTTCAAGTATGGTGGGACAATCTTATAATGAGTGATCACCCACACCACAATTAGTACAAAATTTAAGGTTGGTTCTATCTATATATGGACAGTTCGCATACTGGTTTCCTTCTTTATAGCATGTAAAACATTGTATTGGTCATCGTGGTCGATTATCGCGATTACCAGAGAATTGTCCTCGACCTCCAAATCCTCCATGAAGATTGTTGAATAGGAACTCGTATCTATGACCTTCATATCTTTGATTTCTTGGTAATTTCTATTCATTATCATTATTCTGGGCCACGACGTTTGTTTGGTAGACTGCTTGATAGCTTTGTCGGTTTTTTAGGTTCAAATGGTAGTCGTATGTTGCATGACTCTTGACTTCACAGATCGCACACCAAGAATCCTTGCCATTCTTCATGTTGTATGGGAAATCCTTCGTCGTGTGGTCTCCATGATCCTGACAGATATCATAAAAACATTTTTTTTAAACAAAATGGATGTCTTGTCAACAATTATCCTTGGTATGGATGGCTGTACAGAATTTTGTGCACCAGATCTCCTGACCTTTGAGGTTCAGTTCTCTTAAGTATTTCTGCATGATTTCCAATTGTTCTTAGATTCATGCATCAATGGCAGGGTATGTTGGGTAATCCTCATCCATCTCGACCTGCAGAGATTTTGTTAGTGCTTCTTCATACTTTTTGAATGTCTCTAGACTTATATGACGTTGGATATTTTGGGAAATCCCTACAAGAAACCATTGAATCAATAGTTTTTTATCAATAACATAGTCTATTTGGATCAAGAAGTCTTTCCATCTTTTGTCATAGTCCCAGATGGTTTCTACTGGTTTTTGAACTGTAGACTTAAGTTTTTTCACTGCCAGATGCTTCACATCTGGTGTTTTGAAGAAGGATATAAAATGTTGTTTAATGTCTGCTTTGGATGCGTTAGGTGTTCTTTCGGTATAGTTCATATACCAATTTAATGCTCTCTTTCGTATGGAACCTGTGAACTATGCCATATTTCTATCTTCACTTGTAACTTGATTGGCCTCCCATGTTGACTCACAGACGAACCAATGCCACTTGGGTTCTTCACCACCCTCATAGAGGGGAATGTGTGTTGAACTGTGCCCCATGTCGGCGTCGGCTTCTCTTTTGGGAGGTGGTGGTGGTGGAGGTGGTGGTGGGGGTAGTGGGATATTCTATGTAACTCTTTGTTCATAGTTAGTTTCGACAGAACTTTCGTTTCTGTCAGATGTTTCGGTTGTTGGTTCTATTTCAACAACTTGTCGGTCAATTTCGACTTCTTCTGTCGATGTCCAACTACAATGTCGTTCCTGAGAGTCTGACTGGTTTGTGTTTTGTAAAGTTGTGTTTGGTAGGGGGGATGCTCCTTCATGTCCAGGGTAGAGTAAGTGGATGCTTTGGTTGGAAGGGTATGCCTGAAGTGTAACCCAGTTTTCCTCCGTTCGACGGATCACTAAATGATTGTCATGATTTACTTCATCATCTAGTCAGCTCCATATACCGAACTCACCATCTCTTAGTCCCAGGTCCTCCTCGACAATGGCCTGCATTCAAGTACTCATATTTATCTAAGATAGAGGTCTTATTTCCTGGGGAATTTCCAAGTGGAGATCTTCTCACTGCTCTATCAACAAATCTTCCTCCATTGGTGACACTTCTTCATCTACGTCGTCTTCATGTCAGTCATGACCCAACTACGGTGGATTTTCCTCATGTTCTGTCACCCTAGAAACCATTCTTCTTTGGATCACTATAGATTTCTCTCATATCTCTTCCCTTCTTCTCTACCTCTTCTCCCTTTCTATTTTCTGTAGGTCCGACGTAGCTTTGTGAGTCACTGTCTACTCAATTTCCTTCTTAGGTCGACTTTTCATCGTCGGTGATGGTATTTTCTTAGTTTGACTAAAATCCCTCTACTCTTCACTGACACATGGACAGCTACCCCCCATAGCCTTCCCGATGCTTTAGTAAGCCTAGATATTTCTATCTACTTTCTCAATAAGTACTCCCACTCCCTTTCCGTAATAATTTTTTCCCATGCGTTCTGCTTTTCTGCCCAATTAGTGTTTGATGGTGGTTCGGTGAGAGATGGATGAGGTTTGACTATATGGACTACTCCTCTGTCGATTAGAAATTTGAACAACAGGTTCAGTAGTGAACAAAGAAATTTCTCAGTAAAGTCGGTATAGAATCTCTTTTCAATACTTTCAATTGAAACTCTCTCCTCTACTGCTTGTTCTTCATAGAATTCGTTTGCAATTTTCTCAAACCACTCCGACAGGTTTGTTCATCCTCCTTGGATCAGTTTCTGAAGCAATTATTTATCTTTAGTTGCTTCTAGATTCATCTAATATATTTTTCGACAACTGGGGCACTGATTCTACAAATTTCTCATGTGTTTTGGTGAAGAATTTCTTTTTTGCCTGAGCAATGGTTAGTTTTTTTCTTCTCGCTTAATTCTGCAAATAGTTTATGATCTTACGCTCCCACCAATTCTTAATCTCTTGCTCTAATACAATCTACGTATGGTTATGTCATCCGTATATGTACTACCGAAAATAGAACCAATGTTGTAATCACACAGATCACATAAGGTTACCAATAATACACATAGAAACATATATTCATATAGATACAAGAGACAAGAACAGATGATAGAATAACATATTATATTAGTGAATCACATGAGGGTCCATACATACACAGAATTGGACCAAGCTCTTATTTGGATCAACAGCCTATTATGTATTATTACAAAACAGTTAGGAATAACTACTTGTCGGTTCAGCCAATCGACACAACCTTTGGAGGCTGACCTAATCTCTGATTAGTCGGCTAACTAGTATATTTGGCTCACTGACTAGATCCTCCAACACATTCCAATCTAAAATGATATGATTCTATCCATGTGAATTGATGTCCTGATGTCGAACATGGTAGAAACCACTTAATTACCGGTCATTGATGTATACCATTAACAAGCACGAGGGAGATCATCATTACTGTCAATGATTCCTAGAGTATCTAAGTACATTCACCTGAATGTGAATAGAGAAATTGAAGTCAAACACTCAGCGGAGTCCTTCAATCAAGGGCCATTGATGAAATCCCACTATTTAAAGTGAGGAAACATGCCATTAAGGCATGCATGATCCAAGGTACTTGATTTGGTTTCTAAGTCCAATTCCTAGATTATGCATTGGAATCTAAAGGAATAGACTCATTGAAGGAGGGCCATGATGTTTCCCCCATAATCAACACAAAACATGGAGAAAATGATCATGTTGAAGTAATGAAAACAACCATAGGATTGACTCAGATGTGACCGAATTGAAGGAAGGTAAGGCAACTATAGAGATAGACTGCAGATGGGGTTCCGCTTGAACACTGAACGACACAAAAAAATGACTTGGAAGCATTGGCTCAATAAGGCATAGACCAGACATAATGCAAGGATAGGATGATGCATTCTTTGAGATGACTCAAAGGAGTTAAATGACTCACGAAAGTGGATCGAATTGGTGACAAGATGAATACCCAACTATTTGAAATGCAAATGCAGACAGGTGCCATGTTTAAGGGTGGAATATGAGCTACCATTGATAAGGATGAGTACCTCTTAATTTCCCCATCACGAAGGATGAGTACCTCTTTGTTCTTTAACGATCTTTAAAAGGGTAACAAACACTCATTGTAGCTCCTCAAGTGATGAGTCCATTCTCATACATTTTATGAACTTGAGAAAGGAGGGGTTCATTCCCAGAAAGGGTCCTTCATCGTTTAATTTATGAGTCCTAGGAGGATACACTAAGTCGTTGTTTCATGTTTAGAGAGTATGAAATGACTAAGAAGACTCTAGTGTTGACTCTTTCGTAAATTTAGTCCCCAAGGCTCGAAAAATATAAACTGATGCCTATGAGAACTCTTCTAGTTTTGATAAACTACAATGTACATTTTTCTTAAATGAGTCAAATCGGTCCAAAAAAGGGGTAAACTATCACCGACTAGACTATCTTTCAAATAATTTTACAAGTGTGAAAGCATCAAGCTTTCTTGGCGATCTTTTGATGTTTAAAAGGTATCGAAAAGAGATCAAAGTTGACTTTATAAGGGTTTATTTTTTCATAAACCATTAATGAGTCTGGAAAAATAGTAAAATCATACTTGATACCTTTTCATTGATTTTTTAACAAGCACTCTGAAGTTATAAAAATCGCTTGGTACACTTTTTATGTTTGAAACAGATCACAAAAGAGTGATAAAGTAAGCTCAAAACACTTTTCATGTTTTAACCAGAACACGAAAACTGTAAAAATGAAGCTCAACACCATATTGTTTTTTTTAACAAGCTTGAATATTAGATCAAAGAATGTTGAGGGTACATGCTTCATTTTTTAATGAGCTTGAGAAAGAATAGGAACTATGATCAAAATGTTGTTTCATAGTTTAGCGAGCTTGAAACTAAAAATAAGGTATGCTCAAAATGAGTCCCATTGATGGGTGTTTTCCCAACATGATTTCCAGTGGTTATTACTTTCCCCCAATTTAACTGTCAAGTGGCTTAATTCCAACATTTGGTCTTCTCACTCTTTTCTTCATCCAACTAAATTCTAGGTTACTTCTAAAAAAAGTTTCAATAGAAATGGATGAAGAAAGAGGATCAGGTGATACAAGAAGATGACATGAAGTTTTAAGTATTGAGTCTATTAAAATACTTGACATAGTGGAATAATATGTTTCATTTTTTAACGAGCTTGACACGAAAAGGGAACTTTTCTCATGGTGACATGTTTCATTTTTACACAAGCTTGAACAAAAAATAACTATGCTTGTTGGGACCTGTTTCATTTTTACACGAGGTTGAAACATAAAACAACTATGCTTGAGGTAGCCCATTTCATTTTTTAACAAGGTTGAAAAAGAGTAAACTATGCTCAAGGACACCTGTTTCATTTTTTTAATGAGATTGACACATAATGAGAACTTTGCTCACATTCAGTTCTTAGCCAACAATGATGTCTAGAGGTTGGAAGTTTTCCCCCTTTACATAAGAGGCTAGAGGTTTAACTCCAGTATGGTGTCTAGAGACTGGAGACATGCCCCATATGCTTCCCCATGACGGGGAGAAGCTATTGGTTTACAAACGAATGAACTTCAACATGATGTCCAGGGTCAGGAGACATGGCCAACGAAGGGGAAGGAACCACAAGAACATGCAGGATATTTAGGGAAGACTGATGACTAGGAGTTATACGATGATCAGGATTAACAAAGGAAAGTTGATCGATGGTCAAAATTTTCCCATCATGGGAAAAATGCATAACTCGAAAGAGTGTGGACACTTAAAATTCCATGCCGTAAACATAATCTCCTCCAAGGAGCAGATTAAAATCTAAGTGACCTTGGACTACCATAACATCAATGAAAACAATTTTCCCTCCTAAGGTAATAGGAAAATGAGGAAGGATCCCTAAAGGTGCAATAGATCTTTTATTAAAATCCAGTATCTGATGGATGGCTGGAACAAGTTGAGGAGAACCTATAGCTTTCAAAGTAGTAGAGGATATAAGACTAACAGAATCCCCTTCATCAACAATAGTGTGAAGTATGCTCTTAGCAGTTTCTCACATAGATATCTAGGAATGAACACTCGAATGAATACGAGATTCTATTAGGTTACTCCAATCAAATGAAATAAACTTAGTACTTGGAGACGATCTTGTTGAAATAGATAAAATTTCCCTTGCGTAGGACAATATGAACTGAGTATGAAAACTTCAATGGGTTTCAGTTCACTCTCAACTGGAATATGAGACGAAGATTGTGTCAAAGTGACTAGTTCAATCTTAACACTCTTAAATGAAAGAGTGGGATTGGGTGGAGATGGCATCAAATCGACCACTTTAAATTCACTCTCGAAAGGAAAAGTGGAATCGACCGAGGATAAAACTGGATCAATCATGTTATCAACCAACAAGAGTTCAAGGAACACCTTATGGTAACCTATTGGAAGCCATTTTTGAGGAACCGTAATATCTTCCATCAACTTTGAAGCTTCATCCATGTGAGGAAAAAGTTAAGTAAGGTGCATGTCCTTACATAGCAAGCAAGGATATCTAACTTTTCCTTTATGAATCTTAACCGTAGAGTCACTAGTAGAGGGAGTATCATCAGCATGATGACCAGAGGCTGTTGACATGGGATGCTAGGAAACCTCATACCACAGTTCTAAAACTTGGGATAGACCATGACAATCTTTAAGAAGATGGTAACCCTTGCAAAGTATACAAGGGAACTTAGCCTTATGAGGTGTTTTGGTGGGAACATAAACACTCTCAGCATTGTCAGGAGTAGTTGGTTGAGATTTTTTTCTTTGTTTTCCTTTCTTCTTCTTAATCTTCCTTTTCTTCTTCTTCTTATCCACCTAGCTACTAGCATCAGAAATTTCTACAATAAAAGAAGGAGAAATGGAAGAATACCCATATAGTGAAGAAGGTGAAGGATCAACATGATGTTGACGATATTGTGAAGGATATTTAGGATTCGAAACAATCGGTACACTTGGGATAACTGGAATAAAGAATAACTGTACAGGTAATCCTTTAGTCAATCCAGGAATACTTAACGTATCCATCAGAGGAGTATTGATATTTCCAAATGAACGAATAACAAAATGTTCCCCTTGAGAAGGGGTCTCTTGGTTGGTATTTCCCAAAGGTATAGCCATAGCTATGTAACCAAGGCTTCCTCTCTCTTTAATACTTTTAACTATACATGAAAAAATCACTACTCAATCTAAAGAAACAAGCAAACATGTGAAAGGTGATAGAAAATAAAGTAATACTGAGAGAGGGGGGTGAATTAGTATTAAGAAATCTATTTAAATTTGTATCACTTAAAATGAAATCAACAATGAACATAGAACACACAATATTATCCTGGAACCCCAATTGGGAAAACCACTGATACTTCCTATTACTATAAAATTATACTTACAAATAGTTTGCAAACACCAACTTGTTGGATGCACCAACACCCAAGTAATTACATCTACAACTGAAGGATGCACCAACGCCCTATTTACCAAAAACATCTAGAAGGAGGATATGACCCCCTATAGGATTACAGCCTGTCTTGACGCCTCCCATCTACCCTTATATGATAATTCGATCTCTGACTTCTGTACACCTTTAGATCTACCAATTGAATGTACATAGACACTTTTCTGAAGGTTTAACGATTTTCTTATATACCCTCATTTGTATCTCTTCATCTAACAGTCATGTATCTTCATCGTGACTCTTCAAACATTTCTCGCGTGATTTCCGTGACCACCTTTTCGCAACAACCTTTCTACAATTACCTTTTCACAATAAATTTTCTGCATTTATCTTTCCGCCAACCATCTTTCCACAATTTTTGGGTGTGCCTTCCTTCCACAATTGTGGGTGCACTTTCACATCCACCATTCGCAATTAACCTTTTTCAACGATCATTCTGTAATCAGCCTTTCCGCAATCTGTGGGAACTCCTTCGTTTTGCAATTCTGGTTTGTAGGTTGTCCGGCTTCCTTCAATCAAATTTTTCGAACCAGGCTTTGACATTTACCCTTTGCTCAACTATCTTTCTACAATCTCCCCTTCTACAATCTACGAGAACTCCTTCCTTTCGCAATTGTGGGTTGTGGGTTGTGGGGCTGCCTTTCAACTTTTTCGAACCATGATTTCTCATTTTCCCTTTTTTCAATGATATGTGTGCAATCATTCTTTCCTCAATTTGCAGGAACTCCTTCCTTCTGCAATTGTGGGTTGCAGGGATGCCTTTCGAGTTTTTAGAAACAGGCATCTGCAAATTGGCTCCAAAAAATTTTCTTCTACAACTCCATACAACTGTCAAATTTATAAGTGGTCCTTTCATAGTCTCTATTTTTCGTCAGATCCACTATCTATGCTGAACTTTAATCCTTGTTTCTAACTCCTCATCCATTCATGCAATTAATCTCTGAACACTTTCTCCTGCAAAATGCTATGTGAGCAGTTGAGCTCTTGTGTATTCCTTTCCGTCCGTTGATCTATGATCCTTGCAGAACATATACTTTGTATTTGAGGACATGTATCTCCTGTGCACTTTTACTTCACGTATATGTTCCCCATCGTTCTTTGTTTAAACAAACCAATTGTAAACTCTACAGTTCTATGTTGATCTATGTTTCCAACAATGTCAATTTAATCAACAATCTCCCCCTTTGGCATTGATTGGAAACACCTTCTTTTGACATCGGAAAGTTGATTTTTCTCCCCCTTTGACAATAATGACAAATTTTTAGAAATGAAACTTACCCTATAACGTTGCTCCATTTTGCTATATATCTTCAGAATGTTATAGTTTGTAATCATAAGTAGTAATATAAATCATAATTATTACAATTTTGTATCGACAACATCAATCCGTCTTTGAGATGATCAAAACCACCCATAACTATTTACTAATGTACCATAGATTTTAGAATCACTCCCCTTGTGAATGTGTCTCCTCTTGTCAACATTTATCCTCTTCCCGTGACAGGGTTTTCATCCTTTTAGTTAATTCTTTATGATAAGGGATACTACCCCCAATTTCTTCCTAAGATAGGAAAATGATTCTCTAGGTAACGTCTTAGTGAAAATGTCTGCAATTTGTTCCTTCATATCAATATACTCCAATTTGATCACTTTTTGAGACACTTTCTCTCTTAAAAAATGATATTTGATTGGAATATGTTTTGTCTTAGAGTGCATAACAGGGTGTTTGGGTATGTTTATAGCACTTGTATTGTCACAGTGTATAACAATGGGGTCCTCATATTTTACAAGTAAATGTTCCAATGTTTTCTTTATCCAAATGACTTGTGTACAACATGATGCGACAACAATATACTCGGCTTCTACTGTCGACAATGAAATGAAAGACTACTTTTTGCTTAGCCATGACACCAAGCAATCTCCTAAGTATAATGATGCTCCACTAGTGTTTTTTCTATCATCAATACTTCCTACCCAATCTGCATCAGTGAATGCCCTTAGAATGAATTTATTGCTTTTTGGATACCATAATCCATAATCCAAATTCCATTTTAGATATCTAAGAATTATTTTTACTGCAGCCACATGTGCTTCTTTTGGGGATGATTGGAATCTAGCAACCAAACCTACAACCTACATTACATCTGGTCTTGTAGTTGTTACATATAATAAAATACCAATCATTGACTTATACATAGTATGATCTACTTCTAAATATTCATCATCCTTGCTCAATACAACCAGTGACCATAGGAGTACTAACAAGTTTGGATTCTTCCATTTTGAACTTTTTCAACATCTCTTTGATATACTTAGTTTGAGAGATGAAAATCCCTTTTTCTGATTGAGATACTTGTAAACCTAGAAAGAATCTTAGTTATCCTAACATTGATATTTCAAATTCCTTCTTAATTTATGAAGCTGTTGAGGCCTGGAAATTCGCAGGCAACAACAGAAAGGGATTCTCCCCAGTCAACGTTCCCAACTAGCCCGTGACTATTTGGTATGGGGAATCCGTCCGGTTTGTGATCCGGATACCGTAGGTCAAAGTAACAAAAACAAAGGTTTTACCGGTTGTGGCCCGGTCCACCGTGTATATTTTTGTATTTTTTGACTTAAGTATGATGTGCATATGCCTAATTAACCATGTAGGATGATAAAGATACAAGGAGCATTCACAATGTGATGCGCATGTTCTTACCTCTCGTCTTAGGCTCACCAGCATCTAAATCATATGTGTAGAAATAAAACTAACTAACTATCTATCTATCTATCCCCGGGGAGCAAACTTTAACTTATTTGTGAGTAATGTGAATTGTGCATGTATCATAAAGAGAAATTACAGATAGTTGACATTTCTTCCCACAACACATGAATGATTAAATATATTTCAACAATCGGTTAGCTAATTGTTTTATGAACAGCATACATTACTCATGGTGGTAATTCCACAAAATAAACTAGAAATCATTTAAACAAGAACTTAGGTTTTGAGAGTTAGAACGATCTCATGGTTAATGGACAAAAGCTGAAAAAACAAAATAGTTCATCTTTCAGCCATCCACAACATAACATTTGAAAATGCCACCCATCTTCCTCCAACAGGCAAACAATACTTCTTTATTGCAAAGAGAAATAGTTCTTCTTACAATATAGCTTTTCATGTCTAACTAGGAAAAAGCCCCTTTTTCCCTCTTAGTCTATTACATTTATACAAAAAAGGTGAGATGGTTGGGCTACCCAAAGTGACCTTTGGACTTCCCAACTCTCCGTTTCCCAACGCTTGACTTTTCTCAAAGGCTTTTTACAAAATGTTACATATTACAAAAAATGACCAATCCTTTACGAGGAGGGTCCCACTTGGGTATCTAGAAATTTCTTCCATGCCGAAGCTTCAGAGGCAATGCCCTCAAACGCACAAGGCTCTAAAAACTGAATATTAATCTCAAACTTAGCAGCCTGGTTCTTTATAGCCTCAATCCTTGCTGCACTCAATCGAAGTTGATCCTCCAGAAGCTGCACGCTGATAGCTGAATGATCTACTTCGTTCCTCAGGATCTGGTCATTCAGTGCTTTAATCTACTGTACTTTGGCCTCCTCCTCCTGGTATCTCTTCTGCAACAGCTCTACAAAGGCGTTGTGATCTGGGAAATCCTCAAGCCTCTGCTCGGCCTCTATCTAGCACCGGTTGTAGGTAATGAGAAGCCTTCTGAAAAACTTGGTGCATGCTCCCTTCATCTTCTTAACTGATTTTTTGAAATCCTCAGCGGTATTTATAGCAAATTCTAGCAAGTCATAATCCCGATCGAGGGCCAGTATATCCTTTGATGGCAGTTCTGCTAGAATTTCTTCCTTGTTTTCCAGCCTTTCCATTCTTGCCGTCAGGACTTCGAGGACGTCCTAAGATCGATCTACAAAGTAAGAGGAGGTCTCCAGGATTTCCTCCAATCTGCTATCTACCTGTAGCACCTTGCACCTTTCTCCTTCTATAGCAGTCTGTAGCTGCAACATCTTAGCCTTCTGGGCCAAGATATGCTCTTTGAACGGCTGGAGGTTAACCTGCTGCTCCCTTGCTTCCTCTAGAGCAGTTGTCAGAGAAGAAATATGCTCTTGATGTTTCTCTCTCTACTCTTGGGAGTGCATCTCACTTGCCTGTAAGATAATCTTCTCCTACTCTTCTATCTCTTCTACTTTTCCCAGCAACTTTTCTTTTTCACTCCTTATCTCTTGACATTCTTTCTGCACTTTCTCCAGAGCCTCCTGTGTAGTTTCCATAACCTATCTTTCCACTTGGAGGGACTGCAATTCAGCCCTAGAAACCTTTATATCCCTCTGCATGTCTTCATACTTCTGCTTCAGCCTATTGCCTTCTTCTCTCTCTTTCCTCAAGGTGTCTTTCAATTGAGCAGAGGATTTCTTAGATAGCTCCAAGTCTGTCATGATCCTACCCACATTATCCTCCGAAGCTTGAATCAGTGATGCTCCGGCTCTAATGGTGAATCTTGGATCTTGGTCTATTCCCAACATAACAGGCGTCTCCATTATCATTTTACCAGGAAGACCTTCTGTTTCAATTTTCCTTTCTGTTCTCTTCATTATTCTCTTTGTTGCCCTATCATAATAAACAGTGTTGAAATCAGGTATTTCTTCACCCACCTTCTCTACAAAGAGGACCAGCTTGAGAGTGGGGACCATGGGTGTGCTGGTAGCAGGTGCTTGTGGGTCCTGAACCTTGGGGTTCTCCACGTCCTAGGTCTAACCTCCAGCTGTTTCCGAAGCTAACTGCTCTGTCTGTGTCAGCTTTAGCCTTTCAGCTTCTTGCTTTTGGAGTTCCTCATCCAGCTTCCTTTTCTTTTCTTCTTCTTCTTTCTTAGCTGCTTCTTCTTCTTTCTCAGTTGCTTCCTAAGGAGCCTTCCTTTTTTCTTCTTCTTCTGTGTGTAGCCACCCTACAGCTTCTTGTGCCAACCTCTGGGCTTCCTCGTTTCTTCTCTTTGCTTCTTCCTCAGCCTTTGCTTGTTCATCTCCCTTCCCACCTTTGGTGGTGATCTTCTTCTTCAACCTCCTTCTCAAGGCTGTCATGTTTACTGCATTTCGGAAGATGGATTCAACTCGATCCCAATAGTGGGCATACTCAAAATGCACGTTGTTTTCTTTGCAATGCTCAGCTCCTTTACCATGAGTTTCATTTCTACGGAAAGGCATCTCTCCAAAATGGAACTTTTCCAGTTCTTCTGCAAATTCATCAGCCTTTTTCACTCTGATAAACTTGTAGCTTCCTAACATGAAGGGCAAAGGAGGATAGGTGGTCTTCTTGTGTTCAAACAGAAAGCTCCCTATTCCATCCAGGAACACTTGTCTGACTGCCTCCTTGTGTATAATGTAATCAGTTGCGTATTTGGGCAGAAGGGAAGGTGCTCTCGAACCTCCAAACATCCTGAAGTACAAGCCATTTTCAGTCAAATAGTAGTCTGCATACTCCTCTATTACCTGCAGTGCCTCCTTTGACATACAATCATACTCCTTCAGGAAAATGAGTGTGTATAAGGGCATGATAAAGTGTTCACATACTTCTCGATAATGGCTGTGATATTTGTGTGCCCATAGTGGCTTATAGGCAGCATAGACATGCATTCTTTCCCTATCCCAGATGCACCTGAGTTCAAGGAAAGGCTGATTACACAATATGCAATCGATGAGTATGGAACTCATATAGAACTCAAACCTCTTTTGGGCCACTCCTCCCAAAGCTGAGGCCAAGCAAGCCGAAAGACTATTTGATACAAGGCTAGCCTAGTTGAAAATTGTCCCCTGGGTTGCAACATGAAAAATGATGGGTATCAACTCTAAATTGAAGAGCCTACCATGGCCTCTCCCAAAAATCTTGTTCAGCATTAAAGCTATGAACCTATAGGGGGGCCTTAAGCTTTCCATATCGTAATCACCTGTCGGTCTATATCTGTAATGTTTTCCCTGCAACAACATCCTTTTAAGAGTCTCTACCAGGTCCATTCTAATATTGTTCAGCCAATCATCAGATAAAAATATTTGGGCTTCTGGCAGGTGGTAGGCCAGAGATACATATTGAGGGCTATATGTAGCATAGTCCTGTCTTTCAACATTTTCCAGAGTCATTGTTGTGACATCTGAGCGGGGTAGAATCCAACCGAGTACTTCAGAGCACGGGAACAACTCTGGTCTAGTGGCGATCTTCATCAGTGAAGATCTTTCTATGTTGGCATATATGGACTCTTCTTCTAATCCCATGTCAGGAACCTCTCTGTGTGTGATCAATCTATATATTTCCCCCCACTGGTATTCAGGTTCGATACCAGAAATATACTTAGTGTCTTCGTATATGTATTCTGTCTTGGTGACAAATTATATTTCTAGCTCTTCTTCGACCACAGGGGCCTTCTTCTTTTGTCTCTTTGACATTGTGAGCTCTTCCTGCCATAAAATTGTAACATTAAGCCCTTTTGGCTGAGTGACAAACTGGTATACATCAATGTGTAGTGTGCCATTTCTTCTATGTTTAATATGATAGCAATCAGTCAATGAAGCAAGTATATGCATGTATAGACTGAAATGGCCTAACTAACAGAACTACAAAACCCAATGTGCAGTGTTCAGTGACTTGTCTATGTCCAGCATGATGAAAAAATAGTTATATGCATTAAAATATGCCAGCTACCACTGCTTTTTCAATACCAACAATTCTAATAATATAATCGGGCGAAAAGATCATCTACATTAATGCGAAGAAAACCTCCGCTCTCTGCGGGTGAGATTATCGTTTCACTGCGCGGGGAAAACAAGGGAAAGATATACGAGACTTTAACAATGCTTTAACAAAACCGTGCCCTCGTAGCTTATGGCAAAACAAACGAAAAGCAGTGATATATCCCTTTCAACCGGCTGGGTTTCGACCACTGAGCTTGAAATGGGGTCACGCAGAACAACATGACGAAGACGATTGGGGTTTAAAATATGCAGGAATCCCAAAAACGGAACAAACAATCCCAAATCCACAAGGGCCATGGAAAACCTATCTCCACCATATATCATCATACAGGGTGGTTTGGTGCAGACAACGTAACGGTTGTCTACACCAAACCCCCTAAGTCTCTATGCGCAGGGTGATATAGCAACGGCAATATGGAAAAACTACTCTAAGGGCCAAACCACCCTCCCTCGGACGGTTAAGATAAAAACTCCACCTATATAGGAATATAATTTAACGGGACGAGGAAAACGGCTAGGGAAACAAACCACCATAGAAAATAAAACCACCAAACGTTCAACGGAAAGAGAAAAGGAAAACGAAGCCTACCTGGCACTGATGTGTAACTAGCATGGAGAAGCCTAGTGGAGACACCTGGACTTCGTGTACAGAAAACGAGGGACCGGGCGAGCCCAACAGCACGATTTTGATAGCTTGCGACAGTCGAAATGGTAGTTGAAAAATAACAATAGAAAAATAACCCCTCGACCCCGTATGTATACATATGGTCAAACTCTCGCGGCGGGTAACATATCGGATGGTGGACCACTTTTGGATCGGAAGCTGAAAGGAAACTTCCTTCCACAACGGCGGACGGCCAAAGCGTTAAGCCATCCGCAATGGGTAAAGTCTGAATCGGAAGCAAAACAAATACACATCGGAAGGGCTAGGGCTTCTTTCATCCACAACAACGAAACCGTAAGGACATCAGCATCCGCAACGTCGGGGGTACAAATGATAAATTGTTCCGCAACACGGGGTCGGCGTCGGAATGAAACGACTAAGAGATCGGCAAGTAAAAGCATTTGACAGCCGCAACGGCGGAGCTACAGAGGTGCGACCCTCCACAACGTCGAAGGTAAAATGACTCAAACGGTTGGAAGGAGAAAACTTCCCGCAGCCGCAACGACGGCAGTCCAAGATTTACGGGCTCGTCGAAAACAACAAGCCATAATCGAGAGAGAATGTGGTTTGCCATCCGCAACGGCAGAAGAAGAAGCCATAACAGTTCCGATGCAAAATAAAAAAGTATCCAATTAAACCGATCAAATCGGGAGAAAAGTTGAAGTCAAAACCGAACGTCCATTCGCAACAGTGGGGAACGAAAAATTTAAGCAATGATCGAGAGAGGAAGTGGTTTTCTGTCCGCAATGGTGGAGAAAGAAATGACAAATCCTTCCGACATAAACCAAAAGATCAGCTGATGTGAAAACCAATGAATCGGAAGATGAAAGTGTATTTCTTTCCACAACGGCAAAAGACCAAAACAAAAATCCACCCGCAATGGCGGGGCACTGACCAAAATAAATTTCGGTTTAGGTGTGCTTCAAATGCATTCAAAGGCAGTGATAAGCTTGATCAAACAGCGGATTACTTCAAGCATCCAAGGAGGAATCAAAACAATTGGTAGCTCAATCCAAGCATTTAGAATTAACTCAAACACAAATAACTAATCCAAGAAAAGGAGGGTCCTAAAAAATTTTGGAATTTTGGGAATTTGTTGCAGCTGAAACAATTGGCGACTACCTGGTGAACCCCAGATTTCTGAATTAACCCCTTTCCAGAGTAAGACCGTCTTAATAAAAGCTGAAAACTTCTAGATGTTTGTATCCCTAGGCTGGCCAACTTAAGCATTTAAATCATTGAGAAGCATTCCATTCTTTGGGAAATGGTAACATCAGAAATATTACAAGTCTAAATAACTCTTTTGAGGCCTAATAAAT
This sequence comes from Pseudotsuga menziesii, assembly GCA_001517045.1. Taxonomy (NCBI): domain Eukaryota; kingdom Viridiplantae; phylum Streptophyta; class Pinopsida; order Pinales; family Pinaceae; genus Pseudotsuga; species Pseudotsuga menziesii. The sequence continues at coordinate 301,392 of LPNX010988412.1, forward strand.
GAGGTTCATTTTATGCATCCTTAGGTAGTTTCAGGCTTGGACACCACAGGATTGTAACAGATAGTAAACAGCATTATCCTTTTGTGCCTCATTGCCATGCCAATTGCACTTTTGTGCCATTAGAACTTTAGTTCTTGTGAGTCCTCCATTTGCCTTTCTTTCTGAATTTTATTCAGGCTCCTCTATCCCATAGTGCCCTTTTGTGTGAGAGAAGAATTGGCGTTTCATCTCACGGACGGAGAGGAGCTTTCGGCGATTTGAAATTCATGCTTTTGATACTTTGCTTTGATATGTCTTGTTTCTTTTAAGGAGTTTTGACTCTTGATAGCTTTTAGATTTTCTGAAATTATGGCATGGGATCATTTATATATGATATACTGTTTACCTTGCTTCCTTTCTGTGGGTCTTTTGCTGTCACCCCTTTGGATATTTAAGATGTGAAATGTATGGAGCCTCGAAATAGTATTCCAGACCTCTTTTACTTCTGAATTATTTACAGGGGTTAAGTAAGACTTCAATGAATGCATGGCCAGTTAGGAACACTGTTACTAGAAGACATTCTATGTTTCAAAGCACAGTCTTTTGCTCAAGATTTCAGTTAATAAAGAACCCTGATGTTTCCATTGCAACCAAAAGTTTGCCTCTTTATTCAAAAATCAACAAAACTAGCAATAAAGCATTTAAAATAAAAGAAAACAACATTCAAAGTAATAAATCAAAACAACATTAAATAAAACAACACAATTTATTTATGTACAAAGCAAAAAGAAAAGAAAATAGGTTCCCACCCTTAAGAATATTCAATCAAACGAGTTAAGGGGTGGGCTGGATTATAGACATGAGATATCTAACCATGGTCTAGCTATGCTATTTTTGCAATTGAACACATGTCTACTATCCTATATTCATCCTTTTCAGTCTGAGGAAGTCGAAGGAGCTCCAGCTGAGTGTCAATCATCAAACTGGCCTTTCTTGAGGTATGATGTCTTAGCTTAAGCTCAGTTAGATAGTTTCCCACGATAGAATCAACAGATTCATTTCCCTCTCCTATCCCAGTAACCTTGTGCTTCATGTAGGGCTCTCTTAAAATATTAATCAGGTTTGGGCTACCCTTCTGAGGCAACCATAGGTGTGACCAGTCTGAAGCAAAGTAACCATCTAGTCCTGCTGACCAATCTCGATTCAAGATCAATCCATAGCCATCAGGTATGTCTGCTACTACAATATCAAGGTACTGACATATCTTTTTATTTGTAGACAATCGAATCATAACATTCTTCATCTCCCCTACAACTTTGACACTGGTCTTGTCTAGTTGAGTGATGTCACAATCAGTAGGTGTTAGCTGCCCATTAAGTTTTTTGCAGATTGCAAGAGGCATAACATTCACCGATGATCAAGAGTCACCAGACAATTATCCACATTATGGTTCAAAATCTCCAGAGTCAAAAGGAAAGGTAGGGTGCTAGTTTTCCTTTCCCCAGTTGATTTGACCTTTTCCTCCACAGGTTGGTTTTCAGTGGGTATCTCCTTTTTAACTTCCTTAATCTTTTCAGCGTTTCCTTCCTCAACATTTTCTACAGGTTTGACAGGCTCAATGATTGGTTCTGTTTCCTGGTTGAAAGTAGTGACTTTAGGTGTTTTGTCTTCAACATTCTCTTCTACCTGTCTCTTGACATTCTCCTGCAACCTTTTAATCTTCGAAATCATTGCATTGTCCTTAATTGTTAGGTTCTCATCTTTTGTTGCTGTAGGTGTATATTGAGACTTGAGAGCATTTTCTTCTGTGTTGAATAGCGAAACACCATTCCAAAAAAAACATGGTGTCATTATCTTGTTTCTCCATAGTCTGGTTTTTCTTTTCCTCTTTTCCACTGTCCTTGGTCAATTTAGAATCTAGCAACTGATTCATAACCAATGTCATTGAATTCAACCATTGAGGACACTTCTTTTCAGAATGAGGCTGTTGGTGAAAAGTGCAGAAGTTGTCTCCTCCCACTTCTGTTATATTTATGGAAGCTAAATTGGGTGGAGGTGTTTTCCATTGGTTGCTATCCTCTTTTTTGGATAGTATGGTTTGTAAGTTTTCCGCATTTCCCTTTCTTTTTCCATATCTATTATTCAGTTGGATAGTTTCTGCATCATCTTCAGCATACCCTGATAATCATGTGATTGCTCCTCTTTAGGTTTAGACAGCAATAAAGTTCTTCTATTGGTAATTTTCTCTCTAGGTAAATCAAGATAATCTTCTACACTTTCCCTTTCAGCCTCTACCCTTTCAGTGTCTTCATAAGTCTCTACCAATGTAGGTTTGGCTTTCATATTGGCAAACATGGCCAGCTCAGGTCCTAGGGCTGATGTATAATATTCAATTAAGACTTTCTCTGAGGGTCTGTCAGCTTCAGAAAAGTTCTTTAGGTATATTGAAAATCTTTGAGTGAAACTATGTACCTTCTCATTCTTCTCTTTTCTTAACAAACCAAGACCTTTCATCAATGAGGCATGTGTTTTTTGGGCTGTGTATTTATTTCTGAATATTCTTTCAAAAGTATTCCAGTTTGGGATCGAGTTTGCGGGCAAGGCAAAGTACCATGAAGCAGCTGCCCCTTTCAAGGTATGAGGGAATAATCTACAGACAACATCTTCGTACTCCCCAGCCCTTAACCCTTCTACTGCCAAATAGAAACTTTGTAAGTGGTCATCTACAACAGTATTTTCCTCAGGGTCAAACTTAGGCAGTAGCTTATCAAAAGCCTGAGGTAGGTTATGCAATGGAGGTGTGAGGTTCAAAGGGGATCTAGCTCTCCAAGCAAGTAATGGGTTGGGCTGATTCACAATTACACCATCCATGAGAACAGGTACAGGAACAAAGTCTGAGTAAAGCGCAACGAAGGGTGAGGATAGGATTTCTTACTTCAAAGGTATAACCGAAACCTGTAAGTACTTGGGTCAGGTTACAAGCTTCAAAACATCTGATGGTAAGGCAATCTTGGGAAAATAAGTTTCAACGGCCAGCCATGCACTGGCGGCCCTCCTTCTAGCGCTAGAACTATTAAGGCCTGGAAATTCGTGGGCAACAACAGAAAGGGATTCTCCCCAGTCAACGTTCCCAACTAGCCCGTGACTATTAGGTATGGGCAATCCGTCTGGTTTTCGATCTGGCTACCATAGGTCAAAGTAACAAAAACAAAGGTTTTACTGGTTGCGACCCAGTCCACCGTGTATATTTTTGTATTTTTTGACTTAAGTATGATGTGCATATGCCTAATTAACCATGCAGGATGATAAAGATACAAGGAGTGTTCACAATGTGATGCGCAGGTTCTTACCTCTCGTCTTAGGCTCACCAGCATCTAAATCATATGTGAGAAATAAAACTAACTATCTATCTATCTATCTATCCCCGGGGATCAAACTTTAACTTATTTGTGATTAATGTGAATTGTGCATGTATCATAAAGAGAAATTATAGACAGCTAACATTTCTTCCCACAACACATGAATGATTAAAGATATTTCAACAATCGGTTAGCTAATTGTTTTATGAACAGCATACATTACTCATGGTGGTAATTCCACAAAATAAACCAGAAATCATTTAAACAAGAACTTAGGTTCTGAGAGTTAGAATGATCTCACAGTTAATGGACAAAAGCTGAAAAAACAAAAATAGTTCATCTTTCAGCCATCCAAAGCATAACATTTGAAAATGCCACCCATCTTCCTCCAACAGGCAAACAATACTTCTTTATTGCAAAGAGAAATAGTTCTTCTTACAATATAGCTTTTCATGTCTAACTGGGAAAAAGCCCCTTATTCCCTCTTAGTCTATTACATTTGTACAAAAAAGGTGAGACGGTTGGGCTGCCCAAAGTGACCTTTGGACTTCCCAACTCTCCGTTTCCCAACGCTTGACTTTTCTCAAAGGTTTTTTACAAAATGTTACATATTACAAAAAATGACCAATCCTTTACGAGGAGGGTCCCACTTGGGTATCTAGAAATTTATTCCATGCCGAAGCTTCAGAGGCAATGCCCTCAAATGCACAAGGCTCTAAAAACTAAATATTAATCTCAAACTTAGCAACCTGGTTCTTTATAGCCTCAATCCTGGCTGCACTCAATCGAAGCTGATCCTCCAGAAGCTGCACGCTGATAGCTGAATGATCTACTTCATTCCTTAGGATCTGAACATTCAGTGCTTTAATCTGCTGTACTTTGGCCTCCTCCTCCTGGTATCTCTTCTACAATAGCTCTACAAAGGCGTTGTGATATGGGAAAGCCTCAAGCCTCTACTCGGCCTCTATCTGGCACCGGTTGTAGGTAATGAGAAGCCTTCAGAAAAACTCGGTGCATGCTCCTTTCGTCTTCTTAACTGATTTTTTGAAATCCTCAGTGGTATTTATAGCAAATTCCAGCAATTCATAATCCTGCTTGAGCGCCTGTATATCCTTTGATGGTAGTTCTGCTGGAGTTTCTTCCTTGTTTTCCAGCCTTTCCATTCTTCCAGTAAGGACTTCGAGGATGTATTGAGATCGATATACAAAGTAAGAGGAGGTCTCCAAGATTTCCTCCAATATGCTATCTACCTGCAGCACCTTGCACCTTTCTCCTTCTATGGCAGTCTGTAGCTGCAGCATCTTAGCCTTCTGGGCCAAGATATGCTTTTTGAATGGCTGGAGGTTAACCTGCTACTCCCTTGCTTCCTCTAGAGCAGTTGTCAGAGAAGAAATCTGCTCTTGATGTTTCTCTCTCTGCTCTTGGGAGTGCATCTCACTAGCCTATAAGATAATCTTCTACTGCTCTTCTATCTCTTCTACTTTTCCCAGCAGCTTTTTCTTTTCACTCCTTAGCTCTTGACATTCTTTCTATACTTTCTCCAGAGCCTCATGTGTAGTTTACATAACCTGTCTTTCTACTTGTAGGGCCTGCAATTAAGCCCTAGAAGCCTTTATCTCCCTCTGCATGTCTTCATACTTCCGCTTCAGCCTATTGCCTTCCTCTCTCTCTTTCCTCAAGGTGTCTTTCAATTGAGCAGAGGATTTCTTAGATAGCTCCAAGTCTGTCATGATCCTACCCACATTATCCTCCAAATATTGAATGAGTGATGTTCTGGCTCTAATGGTGAATCTTGGATCTTGGTCTGTTCCCAACATAACAGGCGTCTCCATTATCATTTTACCAAGCTAACCTTCTATTTCAATTTTACTTTCTGTTCTCTTCATTATTCTCTTTGTTGCCCTATCATAATAAACAGTGTTGAAATCAGGGATTTCTTCACCCACCTTCTGTACAAAGGGGACCAGCTTGAGAGTGGGGACCATGGGTGTGCTAGTAGCAGGTGCTTGTGGGTCCTGAACCTCGGGGTTCTCCACGTCCTGGGCCTGCCCTGCAGCTGTTTTAGAAGCTGACTGCTCTGTCTGTGTCAGCTTAAGCCTTTCAGCTTCTTGCTTTTGGAGTTCCTCATCCAGCTTCCTTTTCTTTTCTTCTTCTTCTTTTTTAGCTGCTTCTTCTGCTTTCTCAGCTGCTTCCTAAGCAGCCTTCCTTTTTTCTTCTTCTTCTATGTGTAGCCACCCTGCAGCTTCTTATGCTAACCTCTGGGCTTCGTCATTTCTTCTCTTTGCTTCTTCCTCAGCCTTTGCTTGTTCATCTCCCTTCCCACCTTTGGTGGTGATCTTCTTCTTGAACCTTCTTCTCAAGGCTGTCATGTTTACTACATTTCGGAATATGGATTCATATCGATCCCAATGGTGGGCATACTCAAAATGCACGTTTTTTTCTTTGCAATGTTCAGCTACTTTACCGTGAGTATCATTTCTACGGAAAGGCATCTCTCCAAAATGGAACTTTTCCAGTTCTTCTGCAAATTCATCAGCCTTTTTCACTCTGATAAACTTGTAGCTTCCTAACATGAAGGGAAAAGGAGGATAGGAAGTCTTCTTGTGTTCAAACAGAAAGCTCCCTATTCCATCCAGGAACACTTGTCTAACTGCATCCTTGTGAATAATGTAATCAGTTGCGTATTTGGGCAGCAGGGAAGGTGCTCTTGAACCTCCAAACATCCTCAAGTGCAGGCCATTTTCAGTCAAATAGTAGTCTACATACTCCTCTATTACCTGCATTGCCTCCTTTGACATACAATCACACTCCTTCAGTAAAATGAGTGTGTATAAGGGCATGATAAAGTGTTCACATACTTCTCGATATTGGCTGTGATATTTGTGTGCCCACAATGATTTATAGGCAGCATAGACAGGCATTCTTTCCCTATCCCAGATGCACCTGATTTTGGGGAAAGGCTGATTACACAATATGCAATCGATGAGTATGGAACTCATATAGAACTCGGACCTCTTTTGGGCCACTCCTCCCAAAGCTGAGGTCAAGCAAGCCGAAATACTATTTGATACAAGGCTAGCCCAGTTGAAAATTGTCCCTTGGGTTGCAACATGAAAAATGATGGGTATCCACTCTAACTTGAAGAGCCTGCCATGGGCTCTCCCAAAAATCATGTTTAGAATTAAAGCTATGAACCTCTAGGGGGCCCTTAAGCTTGCCGTACCATAATCACCCGTTGGTCTGTATCTGTAATGTTTTCCCTGCAACAACATCCTTTTAAGAGTCTTTACCAGGTCCATTCTAATATTATTCAGCCAATCATCAGATAAAAATATTTGGGCTTCTGGAAGGTGGTAGGCCAGAGATACATATCCAGGGCTATATTCAGCATAGCCCTGTCTTTCAACATTTTCCAGAATCATTGTTGTGACATCTGCGTGGGGCAGAATGCAACCGAGTACTTTAGAGCGCGGGAACAACTCTGGTCTAGTGGTGATCTTCATCAGTGAAGATATTTCTATGTTGGCATATATGGACTCTTCTTCTAATCCCATGTCAGGAACCTCTTTGCGTGTGATCAATCTATATACTTCCCCCCACTGGTATTCAGGTTCGATACCCGAAATACACTTAGTGTCTTCGTATATGTATTCTGTCTTGGTGACAACTTCTATTTCTGGCTCTTCTTTGACCACAGGGGCCTTCTTCTTTTGTCTCTTTGAAATTGTGAGCTCTTCCTGCCATAAAATTGTAACATTAAGCCCTTTTGGTTGAGTGACAAACTGGTATACATCAATATGCAGTGTGCCATTTTTTCTATGTTTAATATGATAGCAATCAGTCAATGAAGCAAGTATATGCATGTATAGACTGAGATGGCCTAACTAACAGAACTATTAAACCCAATGTGCAGTGTTCAGTGACTTGTCTATGTCCAGCATGATGAAAAAATAGTTATATGCATTAAAATATGCCAGCTACCACTGCTTTTTCAATACCAACAATTCTAACAATATAATCGGGCGAAAAGAACATCTACATTAATGCAAAGAAAACCTCCGCTCTCTGCGGGTGACATTATCGTTTCACTGCACGGGGCAAACAGGGGAAAGATATACGAGACTTTAACAGTGCTTTAAAAAAACCATGCCCTCCCAGCTTATGGCCGAACAAACTAAAAGCAGTGATATATCCCCTTCAACCGGCTGGGTTTCGTCCACTGAGCTCGAAATGGGGTCGCGTGGAACAACATGACGAAGACGATTGGGGTTTAAAATATGCAGGAAGCCCAAAAATGGAACAAACAGTCCCAAATCCACAAGGGCCATGGAAAACCTATCTCCACCATATATCATCATACAGGGTGGTTTGGTGTAGACAGCGTAACGGCCGTCTGCACCAAACCCCCTAAGTCTCTATGTGCGGGGTGATATAGCAACGGTGATATGGAAAAACTACTCTAAGGGCCAAATCGCCCTCCCTCAGATAGCTAAGATAAAAACTCCACCTATATAGGCATATAATTTAACGGGACGAGGAAAACGGCCGTGGAAACAAACCACCATAGAAAATAAAACCACCAAACGTTCAACGGAAAGAGGAAAAGCAAACGAAGCTTACCTGGCACTGATGTGTAACCGGCGCGGAGAAGCCTGGTGGAGACACCTTGACTGCGTGTACCGAAAACGAGGGACCGGGTGAGTGCAACAGCATGATTTTGACAGCTTGCGATAGTCAAAATGGCAGTTGAAAAATAACAATAGAAAAATAACGCCTCGACCCCGTATGCATACATGTGGTCAAACTCTCGCGGCGGGTAACATATCGGATGGTGGACCACTTTTGGATCGGAAGCTGAAAGGAAACTTCCTTCCGCAACGGCGGACAGCCAAAGCGTTAAGCCATCCACAATGGGTAAATTCTGAAGCAGAAGCAAAACGAATACACATCAGAAGGGCTAGCACTTCTTTCATCCGTAACGGCGGAACTGTAAGGACATCAGCGTCTGCAACGTCGGGGGTACAAATGATAAATTGTTTTGCAACACGGGGTCGGCATCGGAAGCAGAATGACTAAGAGATCGGCAAGGAAAAGCATTTGGCAGCCGCAACGACGGAGCTACAGAGGCGCAACCCTCCGCAACGTCGAAGGTAAAATGACTCAAACGGTCGGAAGGAGAAAACTTCCCGCAGCTGCAACAGCGGCAGTCCAAGATTTACGGGCTCGATGAAAACAACAAGCCATAATCAAGAGAGAATGCGGTTTTCCATCCGCAACGGTGGAAGAAGAAGTCATAACAGTTCCGATGCAAAATCAAAAAGCAGTCGATTAAACTGATCGAATCGGGAGAAAAGTTGAAGTCAGAACCGAACGTCCATTCGCAACGGCGGGAAACGAAAATTTTAAGCAATGATTGGGAGAGGAAGTGGTTTTCCGTCCGCAACGGTGGAGAAAGAAATGAAAAATCCTTCCGACATAAACCAAAATATAGGCCAATGTGAAAACCAACGGATTGGAAGACGAAAGTGTATTTCTTTCCGCAACGGTGGAAGACCAAAACAAAAATCCACCAGCAACGGCGGGGCACTGACCAAAATAAATTCTGGTTCAGGCATGCTTCAATTGCATTCAAAGGTAGCGATAAGCTTGATCAAACAACGGATTACTTCAAGCATCCAAGGAGGAATCAAAACAATTGGTAGCTCAATCCAAGCATTTAGAATTAACTCAAAGACAAAGAACTAATCCAAGCAAAGGAGGGTCCTAAATTTTTTGGAATTTTGGGAATTTATTGCAGCTGCAACAATTGGCGACTACCTGGTGAACCCCAGATTTCTGAACTAACCCCTTCCCAGAGCAATACTGTCTGAATAAAATTTGAAAACTTCTAGATGTTTGTATCCCTAGGCTGGCCAACTTAAGCATTTAAATCATTGAGAAGCAGTCCATTCTTTGGGAAATGGTAACATCAGAAATATTGCAAGTCTAAATAACTCTTTTGAGGCCTAATAAATGAGGTTCATTTTACACATCCTTAGGTAGTTTCAGGCTTAGACACCACAGGATTGTAACATATAGTAAACAACATTATCCTTTTGTGCCTCATTCCCATGCCAATTGCACTTCTGTGCCATTAGAACTTTAGTTCTTGTGAATCCTCCATTTTCCTTTCTTTCTGAATTTTATTCAGGCTCCTCTATCCCATAGTGCCCTTTTGTGTGAGAGAAGAATTGGCATTTCATCTCATGGACGGAGAGGAACTTTCGGCGATTTGAAATTCATGCTTTTGATACTTTGCTTTGATATGTCTTGTTTCTTTTAAGGAGTTTTGACTCTTGAAAGATTTTAGCTTTTCTGAAATTATGGCATGGGATCATTTATATATGATATACTGTTTACCTTGCTTCCTTTCTGTGGGTCTTTTGCTGTCACCCCTTTGGATATTTAAGATGTGAAATGGATGGAGCCTCGAAATAGTATTTCAGACCTCTTTTACTTCTGAATTATTTACAGGGGTTAAGTAAGAATTCAATGAATGCATGTCCAGTTACGAACACTGTTACTAGAAGACATTCTATGTTTCAAAGCACAGTCTTTTGCTCAAGATTTCAGTTAATAAAGAACCCTGATGTTTCCATTGCAGCCAAAAGTTTGCCTCTTTATTCAAAATCAACAAAACTAGCAATAAAGCATTTAAAATGAAAGAAAACAACATTCAAAGTAATAAATCAAAACAACATTAAAGAAAACAACACAATTTATTTATGTACAAAGCAAAAATAAAAGAAAATAGGTACCCGCCCTTAAGAATCTTCAATCAAATGAGTTAAGCGGTGGGCTGGATTATAGACATGAGATATCTAACCATGGTCTAGCTATGCTATTTTTGCAATTGAACACATGTCTACTATCCTACATTCATCCTTTTCAGCCTAAGGAAGTCAAAGGAGCTCCGACTGAGTGTCAATCATCGAACTGGACTTTCTTGAGGTATGATGTCTTAGCTTAAGCTCAGTCAGATAGTTTCCCACGACAGAATCAGCAGATTCATTTCCCTCTCCTAGCCCAGTAACATTGTGCTTCATGTAGGGCTCTCTTAAAATCTTAATCAGGTTTGGGCTACCCTTTTGAGGCAACCATAGGTGTGACCAGTCTGAAGCAAAGTAACCATCTAGTCGTGCTGACCAATCTTGATTCAAGATCAAACCATAGCCATCAGGTATGTCTGCTACTACAATATCAAGGTACTGACATATCTTTTTATTTGCAGACAATCGAATCAGAACATTCTTCATCTCCCCTACCACTTTGACACTGGTCTTGTCTAGTTGAGTGACATCCCAATCAGTAGGTATTAGCTGCCCATTAAGTTTTTTACAGATTGCAAGAAGCATAACATTCACCGATGATCTAGAGTCCACCAGACAATTATGCACCTTATGGTTCAAAATCTCCAGAGTCAAAAGGAAAGGTGGGGTTCTAGTTTTCCTTTCCCCAGTTGATTTGACCTTTTCCTCCACAGGTTGGTTTTCGGTGGGTATCTCCTTTTTAACTTCCTTAATGATTTTCAGCGTTTCCTTCCTCAACATTTTCTACAGGTTTGACAGGCTCAATGATTGGTTTTGTTTCCTGGTTGAAAGTAGTGACTTTAGGTGTTTTGTCTTCAACATTCTCTTCTACTTGTATCTTGACATTCTCCTACAACCTTTTAATCTTCGAAATCATTACATTGTCCTTAATTGTTAGATTCTCATCTTTTGTTGCTGTAGGTGTATATTGAGACTTAAGAGCATTTTCTTCTGTGTTGAACAGCGAAACACCATTCCAAAAAAAACATGGTGTCATTATCTTGTTTCTCCATAGTCTGTTTTTTCTTTTCCTCTTTGCCACTGTCCTTGGTCAATTTAGAATCTAGCAACTGATTCATAACCAATGTCATTGAATTCAACCATTGAGGACACTTCTTTTCAGAATGAGGCTGTTGGTGAAAAGTGTAGAAGTTGTCTCCTCCCACTTCTGTTATATTTATTGAGGCTAAATTGGGTGGAGGTGTTTTCCATTGGTTGCTATCCTCTTTTTTTGGATAGTATGGTTTGTAAGTTTTTCGTATTTCCCTTTCTTTTTCCAGATCTATTATTCGGTTGGATAGTTTCTGCATCATCTTCAGCATACCCTGATAATCATGTGATTGCTACTCTTTAGGTTTAGAGAGCAATAAAGTTCTTGATCTATTGGTAATTTTCTCTCCATGTAAATCAGGATAATCTTCTACACTTTCCCTTTCAACCTCTACCCTTTCTGCCTCTTCATAAGTCTCTACCAATGTAGGTTTGGCTTTCATATTGGCAAACATGGCCATCTTACGTCCTAGGGATGAGGTATAATATTCAATTAAGACTTTGTCTGAGGGTCTGTCAGCTTCAGAAAAGTTCTTTAGGTATATTGAAAATCTTTGAGTGAAACTATGTACCTTCTCATTCTTCTCTTTTCTTAACAAACCAAGACCTTTCATCAATGAGGCATGTGTTTTTTGGGCTGTGTATTTATTTCTAAATATTCTTTCAAAAGTATTCTAGTCTGGGATCGAGTTTTTGGGCAGGGCACAGTACCATGAAGCAGCTGCCCCTTTCAAGGTATGAGGGAATAATCTACAGACAACATCTTCGTACTCCCCGGCCCTTAACCCTTCTACCGCCAAATAGAAACTTTGTAAGTGGTCATCTACAGCAGTCTTTTCCTCAGGGTCAAACTTAGGCAGGAGCTTATCAAAAGCCTGAGGTAGGTTATGCAATGGAGGTGTGAGGGTCAAAGGGGATCTAGCTCTCCAAGAAGGTAATGGGTTGGGCTGATTCACAATTACACCAGCCATGAGCACAGGTATAAGAACAAAGTCTGAGTAAAGCGCAACACAGGGTGAGGACAGGATTTCTTTCTTCAAAGGTATAACCGAAACCTGTAAGTACTTGGGTCAGGCTACAAGCTTCAAAACATCTGCTGGTAAGGTAATCTTGGGAAAATAAGTTTCAACGGCCAGCCATGCACTGGCGGCCCTCCTTCTAGCGCCAGAACTGTTGAGGCATGGAAATTCACAGGCAACAACAGAAAGGGATTCTCCCCAGTCAACGTTCCCAACTAGCCCGTGACTGTTTGGTATCGGGAATCCATCCGGTTTGCGATCCGGCTACCGTAGGTCAAAGTAACAAAAACAAAGGTTTTACCGGTTGCGGCCCAGTCCGCTGTGTATATTTTTGTATTTTTTTACTTAATTATGATGTGCCTATGCCTAATTAACCATGCAGGATGATAAAGATACAAGGAGCGTTCACAATGTGATGCGCAAGTTCTTACCTCTCATCTTAGGCTCACCAGCATCTAAATCATATGTGCAGAAATAAAACTAACTATCTATCTATCTATCTATCCCCGGGGAGCAAAATTTAACTTATTTGTGAGTAATGTGAATTGTGCATGTATCATAAAGAGAAATTACAAATAGCTGACATTTCTTCCCACAACACATGAATGATTAAAGATATTTCAACAATCAGTTAGCTAATTGTTTTATGAACAACATACATTACTCATGGTGGTAATTCCACAAAATAAACCAGAAATCATTTAAACAAGAACTTAGGTTCTAAGAGTTAGAACGATCTCACGGTTAATGGACAAAATCTGAAAAAACAAAATAGTTCATCTTTCAGGCATCCAAAGCATAACATTTGAAAATGCCACCCATCTTCCTCCAACAGGAAAACAATACTTCTTTATTGCAAAGAGAAATAGTTCTTCTTACAATATAGCTTTTCATGTCTAACTGGGAAAAAGCCCCTTTTTCCCTCTTAGTCTATTACACTTATACAAAAAAGGTGAGACAGTTGGGCTACCCAAAGTGACCTTTGGACTTCCCAACTCTCCGTTTCCCAACGCTTGACTTTTCTCAAAGGTTTTTTACAAAATGTTACATATTACAAAAAATGACCAATCCTTTACGAGGAGGGTCCCACTTGGGTATCTAAGAAATTCTTCCATGCCGAAGCTTCAGAGGCAATGCCCTCAAATGCAAAAGGCTCTAAAAACTGAATATTAATATCAAACTTAGCAGCCTGTTTCTTTATAGCCTCAATCTTGGATGCACTTAATCGAAGTTGATCCTCCAGAAGCTGCACGCTGATAGCTGAATGATCTACTTCGTTCCTCAGGATCTGATCATTCAGTGCTTTAATCTGCTGTACTTTGGCCTTCTCCTCCTGGTATCTCTTCTGCAACATCTCTACAAAGGCATTGTGATCTGGGAAAGCCTCAAGCCTCTGCTCGGCCTCTATCTAGAACCGGTTGTAGGTAATGAGAAGCCTTCTGAAAAACTCAGTGCATGCTCCTTTCATCTTCTTAACTGATTTTTTGAAATCCTCCGCAGTATTTATAGCAAATTCCAGCAAGTCATAATCCCGCTTGAGGGCCTGTATATCCTTTGATGGCAGTTCTGCTGGAGTTTCTTCCTTGTTTTCCAGCCTTGCCATTCTTGCAGTCAGGACTTCGAGGACGTCCTAAGATCGATCTACAAAGTAAGAGGAGGTCTCCAGGATTTCCTCCAATCTGCTATCTACCTGCAGCACCTTGCAACTTTCTCCTTCTATAGCAGTTTGTAGCTACAGCATCTTAGCCTTCTAGGCCAAGATATGCTCTTTGAATGGCTGGAGGTAAACCTGCTGCTCCCTTGCTTCCTCTAGAGCAGTTGTCAGAGAAGAAATCTGCTCTTGATGTTTCTCTCTCTGCTCTTGGGAGTGCATCTCACTGACCTGTAAGATAACCTTCTGCTGCTCTTCTAGCTCTTCTACTTTTCCCAGCAGCTTTTCCTTTTAACTCCTTATCTCTTGACATTCTTTCTGCACTTTCTCCAGAGCCTCCTGTGTAGTTTCCATAACCTGTCTTTCTACTTGGAGGGCCTACAATTAAGCCCTAGAAGCCTTAATCTCCCTCTGCATGTCTTCATACTTCCGCTTCATCCTATTGCTTTCCTCTCTCTCTTTCCTCAAGGTGTCTTTCAATTGAGCAGAGGATTTCTTAGATAGCTCCAAGTCTGTCATGATCCTACCCACATTATCCTCCAAAGCTTGAATCAGTGATGCTCCGGCTCTAATGGTGAATCTTGAATCTTGGTCTGTTCCCAACATAACAGGCGTCTCCATTATCATTTTACCAGGCAGACCTTTTGTTTCAATTTTCCTTTCTGTTCTCTTCATTATTCTCTTTGTTTCCCTATCATAATAAATAGTGTTGAAATAAGGGATTTCTTCACCCACCTTCTGTACAAAGGGGACCAGCTTGAGAGTGGGGACCATGGGTGTGCTGGTAGCAGGTGCTTGTGGGTCCTGAACCTCGGGGTTCTCCACGTCCTAGGTCTGCCCTGCAGCTGTTTCAGAAGCTGACTGCTCTATCTGTGTCATCTTTAGCCTTTCAGCTTCTTGCTTTTGGAGTTCCTCATCCAGCTTCCTTTTCTTTTCTTCTTCTTCTTTCTTAGCTGCTTCTTATGCTTTCTCAGCTGCTTCCTGAGTAGCCTTCCTTTTTTCTTCTTCTTCTGTGTGTAGCCACCCTGCAGCTTCTTGTGCCAACCTCTGGGCTTCCTCATTTCTTCTCTTTGCTTCTTCCTCAGCCTTTGCTTGTTCATCTCCCTTCCCACCTTTGTTGGTGATCTTCTTCTTGAACCTTCTTCTCAAGGCTGTCATGTTTACTACATTTCAGAAGATGGATTCATATCGAACCCAATGGTGGGCATACTCAAAATGCACGTTGTTTGCTTTGCAATGTTCAGCTGCTTTACCATGAGTATCATTTCTACGGAAAGGCATCTCTCCAAAATGGAACTTTTCCAGTTCTTCTGCAAATTCATCACCCTTTTTCACTCTGGTAAACTTGTAGCTTCCTAACATGAAGGGCAAAGGAGGATAGGTGGTCTTCTTGTGTTCAAACAGAAATCTCCCTATTCCATCCAGGAACACTTGTCTGACTGCCTCCTTGTGACTAATGTAATCAGTTGCGCATTTGGGCAGCAGGGAAGGTGCTCTCGAACCTCCAAACATCCTGAAGTATAGGCCATTTTCAGTCAAATAGTAGTCTGCATTCTCCTCTATTACCTGCAGTGCCTCCTCTGACATACAATCACACTCCTTCAGGAAAATGAGTGTGTATAAGGGCATGATAAAGTGTTCACATACTTCTCGATAATGGCTGTGATATTTGTGTGCCCACAGCGGTTTATAGGCAGCATAAACAGGCATTCTTTCCCTATCCCAGATGCACCCCAGTCCGAGGAAAGGCTAATTACACAATATGTAATCGATGAGTATGGAACTCATATAGAACTCAGACCTCTTTTGGGCCACTCCTCCCAAAGCTGAGGCCAAGCAAGCCGAAAGACTATTTGATACAAGGCTATCCCAGTTGAAAATTGTCCCCTGGGTTGCAACATGAAAAATGATGGTTATCCACTCTAACTTGAAGAGCCTTCCATGGGCTCTCTCAAAAATCTTGTTCATCATTAAAGCTATGAACCTATAGGGGGCCCTTAAGCTTTCCATATCGTAATCACCCGTCGGTCTGTATCTGTAATGTTTTCCCTGCAACAGCATCCTTTTAAGAGTCTCTACCAGGTCCATTCTAATATTGTTCAGCCAATGATCAGATAAAAATATTCGGGCTTCTGGCAGGTGGTAGGGCAAAGATACATATCCAGGGCTATATGCAGCATAGCCATATCTTTCATCATATTCCAGAATCATTGTTGTGACATCTGCGCGGGGTAGAATCCAACCGAGTACTTCAGAGCACGGGAACAACTCTGGTCTAGTGGCGATCTTCATCAGTGAAGATCTTTCTATGTTGGCATATGTCGACTCTTCTTCTAATCCCATGTCAGGAAACTCTCTGCGTGTGATCAATCTATATACTTTTCCTCACTGGTATTCAGGTTCGATACCAGAAATACACTTAGTGTCTTTTTATATGTATTCTGTCTTGGTGACAACTTCTATTTCTGGCTCTTCTTCAACCATAGGGGCCTTCTTCTTTTGTCTCTTTGACATTGTGAGCTCTTCCTGCCATAAAATTGTAACATTAAGCCCTTTTGGCTGAGTGACAAACTGGTATACATCAATGTGCAGTGTGCCATTTCTTCTATGTTTAATATGATAGCAATCAGTCAATGAAGCAAGTATATGCATGTATAGACTGAAATGGCCTAACTAACAGAACTATTAAATCCAATGTGCAGTGTTCAATGACTTCTCTATGTCCAGCATGATGAAAAAATAGTTATATGCATTAAAATATGCCAGCTACCACTACTTTTTCAATACCAACAATTCTAACAATATAATCGGGCGAAAAGAACATCTACATTAATGCGAAGAAAACCTCCGCTCTCTGCAGGTGACATTATCATTTCACTGCGCGGGGCAAATAGGGGAAAGATATAGGAGACTTTGACAGTGCTTTAACAAAACCGTGCCCTCGCAACTTATGGCCAAACAAACTAAAAGCAGTGATATATCCCTTTTAACCGGCTGGGTTTCGACCACTGAGCTCGAAATGGGGTCGTGCGGAACAACATGACGAAGACGATTGGGGTTTAAATGATGCAGGAAGCCCAAAAATGAAACAAACAGTCCCAAATCCACAAGGGCCGTGGAAAACCTATCTCCACCATATATCATCATACAGGGTGGTTTGGTACAGACAGCGTAATGGTCGTCTGCACCAAACCCCCTAAGTCTCTATGCGCAGGGTGATATAGCAACGGCGATATGGAAAAAATACTCTAAGGGCCAAACCGCCCTCCCTGGGACAGCTAAGATAAAAACTCCACCTATATAGGCATATAATTTAACGGGATGAGGAAAACGGTCGGGGAAACAAACCACCAAACTTTCAACAGAAAGAGGAAAGGAAAACGAATCCTACCTGGCACTGATGTGTAACCGGCGCAGAGAAGCCTGGTGGAGACACCTGGACTGCGTGTACCGAAAACGAGGGATCGGGCGAGTTCGACAGCACTATTTTGACAGCTTGTGACAGTCGAAATAACAGTTGAAAAATAACAATAGAAAAATAACCCCTCGACCCCATATGTATACATATGGTCAAACTCTCGTGGCGGGTAACATATCAGATGGTGGACCAGTTTTGGATCAGAAGCTGAAAGGAAACTTCCTTCCGTAACGGTGGATGACCAAAGCGTTAAGCAATCCACAATGGGTAAAGTCTGAATCGGAAGCAAAATGAATACACATCGGAAGGGCTAGCGCTTCTTTCATCCGCAACGGTGGAACCATAAGGACATCAGCTTCCACAACGTGGGGGCTACAAATGATAAACCGTTCCGCAACACGAGGTCGGCGTTGGAAGTAGAACGACTAAGAGATCGGCAAGGAAAAGCATTCGGCAGCCACAACGGCGGAGCTACAGAGGCGCGACCCTCCACAACGTTGAAGGTAAAATGACTCAAATGGTCAGAAGGAGAAAACTTCCTGCAACCACAACGGCGGTAGTCCAAGATTTAGGGGCTCGACGAAAACAACAAGCCATAATCGGGAGAGAATGCAGTTTGCCATCCGCAACAGTGGAAGAAGAAGTCATAACAGTTCCGATGCAAAATAAAAAAGGAGCCGATTAAACCAATCGAATCGGGAGAAAAGTTGAATTCAAAACCAAACGTCCATCTGCAACGGCAAGAAATGAAAAATTTGAGCAATGATCGAGAGAGGAAGTGGTTTTCCATCCGCAACGGTGGAGAAAGAAATGACAAATCCTTTCGACATAAACCAAAAGATCGACCGATGTGAAAACCAACGGATCGGAAGACGAAAGTGTATTTATTTCCACAACGACGGAAGACCAAAACAAAAATCCACCCGCAACGGTGGGGCACTGACCAAAATAAATTCCAGTTCAGGCGTGCTTCAAATGCATTCAAAGGCAGCGATAAGCTTGATCAAATAGTGGATTACTTCAAGCATCTGAGGAGGAATCAAAACAATTGGTAACTCAATCCAAGCATTTAGAATTAACTCAAAGACAAAGAACTAATCCAAGCAAAGGAGGGTCCTAAATTTTTTTGGAATTTTGATAATTTGTTGCAGCTGCAACAGAAGCAAAGTTTACACTCAAAATTTGTACATCACTTCCAAATATAATATCGTCTACGTAGACTATAACAGTGATCATATTTTTTTTTCAAACTTTATGTATAAATTACTGTCAGTGGCCCGTCTTCTATATCCTTGTTGCATTAAATACTTGTCAAGTCTTGAGAACCATGCTCTTGGAGCTTGTTTAAGGCCATGGAGTTCATTCTTAAGTTTGCAAACATAGTTTCTATTTACTGATAAGAGAAAACCTATAGGATTCTCAACATAGACTTATTCTTCAAGTTCTCCATTAAGAAATGCATATTTTACATCCATTTGGTACAATTTAAAGTTTTTGTAGCATGAAAAAGCTAAAAACATCCTAATGGCTTCAATTCATGCCACAGGTGCAAAAGTTTCTTCAGAGTCAACACCTTCTAGTTGAGCATATCCCTTGCATAATAATTTGGCCTTGTTTCTTGTCACATGACCCTGTTCATTGAACTTGTTTTTAAAAGTCCATTTGGTTCCAATAACATTCATTCCCTTAGTTCTTGGGACAAGCTCCCAAGTTTGTTTCTTCTCTATTTGATCAAGTTCATCATTCATAGAATTAATCCAATCCTCACTTTTGCAAGCTCCTTTAAATTTTTTGGGTTCTACTATTGAAAGTAGTGCTTGTTCTTCATCATAAAATATTTTTTCTTATTAGTTTAACTCCTAAATCTTTGTTGCTAATTGTTTGAATTTCGAGATGATTCTTCTGAACCCACCTAGATGGTGTCTTTGTGTCTGATCTTGGATATTCTTCATTCTCATTTTCATGTGATTCTTCTTTCTCTACTTTTTCTTCTTCTTCTTCTTCAAAAACATCCTCTTCTTGTGAACCTTTTTCTTTTTCTTTATCATCTATTTATTCATCATCAGTTTCTTCAACATCCATACTTTCTTGGATTTCTATTCTTCTTGTTTTAGTATCATCACCAGTTACATTTTCACTTTCTATGATCTTGTGCAACATTAGATTATAACATCTATATACCCTTTTGGTGGAAGAATGTCCAAGAAATATGCCTTCATCTGTTCTAGAGTCAAACTTCCCTAGATTATCATCATCTCTTTTTAGGTAGCAATTACTTCCAAAAACTCTAAAATATTTAACTGAACCTGGTCTTCCAAACCATAGTTCATAAGGAGTTTTGTCACTATTCACTCTGAGCTGTCCTCTGTTTTGTACATAGATAGTTGTATATACTGCTTATCTCCAATGGCCATCGGGAAGTTTTGCTTCATTAAACATAGTTTTGGGTTCTTATAGGACTATCATGTTCTTTCTCTCAACAACTCCATTTTGTTGAGGAGTTTTTGCTACTGAAAGCAGGCTCTTGATTCCATGAGTTTCACAAAACTCATTGAATGTATTTGCGGTGAAATCGCCACCATTATCTGATCTTAGTCATTTAATATTGATATTTGATTCATTTTCAACAATTTCTTTGAAGTATTTGAACTTCATCTTATAATTTTTCTTTAAGAAACTCCACCCAAGTCATCCTTGTACAATCATCAGTTAATAACATAAAGAAATGTTCACCTTGAAATATTTTAGTCCTTGTTGGTCCACAAATATCAGCGTGAATTATTTCTAATGGATGAGAGTTGTATGTTCTTTGACCTTAAATCTTTTTCTTGTTTTCTTCCCATGAAGACAGTGTCTACAAACATGATTTGGTGGTTTTATGATCTTTGGCAAATTCCTTACAGCTCCTTTCTTACTAACTTTTAAAATATTGTCAAAGTTCAAGTGCCCCATCCTTCTATGCCATAGAAAACTTTCATCAATTTGACTCATATTACATTGTTCTTCTTTTTCTATAATATACACATTGCTTGGAGTTTTCACAGTAGTCCCAAAAAGTTTTCCTGAATATTTTCTTTTGAGTTCACACTTCTTGGAATCGAATATACATATGTGTCCTTAATCACACGTTGGGCTCACACTTAAAAGATTAGGTTTTAAGTTCCTTACAACAAAAACATTTCCAGTGTTCATGTTCTGTCTAAGAGCCACTGTACCCTTCCCAATTATTTTAGAGGATAGATTATCTCAAAAAGTGACTTTTCCTTTTGTTATTTATTTTTAGGATTATAAACCTATTTGGGTCTCCAATCATGTGTTTTGAGAATCCACTTTCCACATGCCATTGATTTTGTTTTTCTGTTGCACATAGAGATATTAAACATTCCACGTCATCTTTCTTCTTCCAAACCTTCCTCTCCTCATTGCCTTGAGATTTTGTGGTGTCATTCTCCATAGGAATCACTAGTTTACAATTTCTAGAAAGGTGTCCTTGATTACCACATTTGTAACATTCTATACTATAACTTTGTAGAGGAGCAGAAGAATTATAGTTTCTTCCTTTTGGATTTATTCTAGTGATATTTTTATTATAGATAGGAGATTGTGATGTAATGCCTTTCCCAATAGGAACCATTAGTTTTCAATTTCTAGCTATATGTCCAAAATTGTTATAGGCATAAAAATTTCCCAAAAGGAGTTGTTGATGTCTACTTGGCACATTATCTGTCCTGCTTTCATTTTGAGAGAGAGAGAAAAATTTTGACCGTATTCCTTTACAACTGGTTTCATAAGTGCATCATCAAAATTCTTCTGTTTCCTTCTTTATTTATGAAAGAGGATTGTTCTGTCTTCTTTCCTTTGCCATAACCTAGTCTAGTTTTATTACTAAATGATCTTTGTCAACTTAGGATGTCATCTATAGTTTTTGAATTTCTCCTAAAATTTGATTCAAGGGATTCTTTGTTTGTCTTCTTTCTAATCAAGATCAATTCAGCTTTGAACTTTTCTAATTCTTTCTCTCTTTTCTTGAAGTTCCTATTCTAGATTGTTTTCAACCTTTTTAACTTCTTGAAGCTGGTTTTTTAAGTCAGTAATAATTATTTCTACATAATCTTTTTCTCCTCAAATTTTGTCATATGCATTTTTTATTTTTTGTAGATACTTTTATACTTCCCTAATTCTTCAAGATCGCTTACAAGTTCTGCTTCAAGATCTACCACACCTTCTACTTATTCTTCAGGGACATTGTTGTTATAGCTGATTTTACCATACGTGGTTGATCACATGTTTATGGCCTTCCCTGTCCCTCTGTAGACTCTTTAGACCTCATGGACTGATATTGTACTTTGATGTTTCCAATTTCATCCCTAAAAAACACCTATGTATTGTTGTACATGACTTTTAAACCCATACTCACGTGTATACGCGACCTTTGACCTTAAACCCATGTACATCGGGATGTGCGCATAAATACAAATGTTTTTGGAGTTTTCCTTCATGTGTGTCTGAACCACTTGACTCTTGGCCATTCATATGCCTCGCAATCACTCGGATTTGACCCTCCATTACCCCTTTGGAGTGCTATATAAGGAACCCCTTGGATACATTGAAGAGGAGGAATTGAAGAGCAACGGAACTATAGTCCATTGTTGCCATAGCTTGCATATACTTGATTTTGCATCCCTTTGTCCTTTTGGAGCACTTTGTGTTCTTCCCAATCTTTCCTTTTCTTGTGAGCTTGCTATCGAGAGATGGAGGATTAAGGTGGTGGAGGCCCAGGTGGAGGACTTGGTTTCTTCAGTTCGTAGATGTGCCGATAGAGGTTGTCACTTGTGTAATATCTGATTTGATTAATAGAAATATATTTTCTTGTCCAATAATGTGCATTTAAATGAATATTGAATCCATGGATGTGTTTAATTGCTTATACATTGTTGATTATATATGCTAGAGTAGATCTAACACCATATTATATAGCATGATTGTCTTGTTTGCTGTTGTTGAGAGAAAATTTCTAACACAAGCGAGATTGGGAAAAGCTCAATGAGGATCTACTTCAACCGTCTGGAATAAGGCATGATTCAAGGTCCCTTAGTGTTAGATGTTTGGTTTCTCTTGCATATTAGGAAGTGATTGATTTCTCATTTTTAGTTGTCTGTTGTGGTACACC
The DNA here is from genome assembly GCA_001517045.1 of Pseudotsuga menziesii. Taxonomy (NCBI): domain Eukaryota; kingdom Viridiplantae; phylum Streptophyta; class Pinopsida; order Pinales; family Pinaceae; genus Pseudotsuga; species Pseudotsuga menziesii. The sequence continues at coordinate 323,886 of LPNX010988412.1, forward strand.
CTAAGCCATAGGAAGTTTCTCTCCGTAACAGAATTAACGACCATACTGGGGAGTTTCCTTGTTTTTCTTTGGGGTTGGGAGCATAATGGGCTTGAATTGCTCTTTGTTTCTCACCATTTCTGTGTCACATTTTATATTTTGTTCATTCATAGACAGTCCCCTTGAGTGGTTTGACCTTGGATTGATTTTTACCACTTTTTTCTCGGTATACGTGGGTTTGTCCTATACATCCGCGTATACATGAGAGTTCTGCCTATATAGCCGTGTACATATGTAGGTTTTCTATAGACAGTCACGTACATCCTCACTTTTGTGGTTGAGTTTGATGTGGGAATTTGTTGGGTGGGTTGTGGGTGTGGCTAGGTCCTCCTGGGTACCAATACTGTCTATTGACTGCTTCCTTTGTGACCAGAGACCACTTTTTCATTGATTTTCCTTTGAAAGTATTTTTATTCATTTATATTTTTGTTTTTCCATTAGTGCGTTACTCTCTTTGTCTCTGTGTCTTGCTGGGATTGTGTTTTATACTTTCTACAGAGACTGAGAATTTTAAATGACTTCTAGTGCATTTTTTCATTCTTTTATATTGAAAAATACAAAATAGTTGCACTCTTAGTTGCATCTTAGATATAGATTTGAGGAGGTACTTGCATTAGATTTCTTGGATGATAGTTGTTCTTAGGATTTCATATAGGAATGATTGCATTGCCATTCGGAAAGGAATGGTTTTTTATGCATCTCATGTAATGGAATACCCCATTTTTCATTCTACATAATTGAACTTGGAATTGTTTGTTAGGTGTGCATAGTAACTTCACTGCTGAGTCATAAATTCATTAGTTGCACGACCATTACCCTTTGATTAATTACAACCAATTAGAATCAACACTTAATAAAATGAATTACACTCTTTTCTTTTCTATGGTGCGTCAACAAGCTTAGGTTTTAGGGTCTTGGAATAGTTCATTGTAAGTCAATTCTTCAAGACCACTAAACAAAACAATTAGGTGTCTATCCAGGTGAGAGTGTGAGACCCTTGGTATAATTAGTGTTTCTCAAGATGCTTTTCTTACACAGGAGTTAAGCACGAGGTAGTGCATGAAATTGTGACTGGGATGACCCTTCGTTACTTTATGTGAGCACCGGAGATATTTCCAAGATTGTATTCGTATCTGGGGGCTCGTTTGAGTTTCGGCTTTGCTACCTTGCCCATACAATCGATCCCTCCTGTGACTGTCCGCCTGAGCATTGGTTATTATGAGGTGACCTTAGTTTCCTTACCTAGATTATCATAGGGGGCACTTGCAAAAGTTATTTTGTAGGTGTCCTGGCTAGGTAGAGGTTGGACATCATAGTCGATTTACACATGGAAGATGAGGGCCACTATAATTGGTTACATACCTCCACTTGTAGTGTATGGGATTTTTGAGCCTCTCCTAGGTGAGACATACCTACTGCATTCGGGAGCTCACTTATCCTCCCTTTGGGTTGCTTGCATTTTGGCTGTAGATTTTCTTAGGAGTGTGCTCTTTTTGCACTAGTTGGCCTTTGGGATCGTAGTTACTTGAGTATATTTATGCTCTCTTGAGTTCGGATCCTTTTATTTTCGGCATTCCTAGTATCTTGTCACCCATCCTTGGTCCTAATGCTGACCCTGGTGTTGGACTTGGGGGCACTACAACCCCTTACCTTGTTTATGGATTTGAGAGTGGCCATGTCACTCCCTTTGTTCGATCTCAACACTAGGATTCACCCTCATTGGGGTGGTAGTGGTTACGTGAACGTTGGGTCTTCACCTTGCATTCATTTTTTTTGTTCGATCGTCCACCACACTGTTTCCTTTGGATGCAGTTGTCATGATCAATCCTCCTGGTGTCCTATAACTTGGACTCTTTACTGACTGTTCCCTGCTATTTTGGACTAATATTATTTTCATGTAAGGTCCATTTTTTGTACACTCTCTTCGAGGTCTTTAACCCGTATCACAGGTATCATGTTAAAATTGGCATATAGGTTAGGATTTCAAATCCACCTACACTTTACATCACCTTATGACTGTTTCATCTTATCTTTAGGTATGCAACCATTCCATGATCTCACGGAACCTTCATCCAGCTTTTACAAGTAGCGTTATGAGGATGGTAGATCTTTCCTATACATGGGTGCCCTAGTTAGATTGTTTTTACATTTGGTACCCATACTAAGATTCCTCCTTTAGGTTGTGGGAGTCCCTTTTAGTCCCGCCATATCCTTGAGCAAGAGCTTCATACTCCTCTTGAACTTTATGCTGGCCATTCCCCCGAGACTCCCTTGTATATGTCAAGTTTTGATTGCATTATCAAGAGTTTTGCTTGCATTTTTTAGCCTTATGCTGGCTTCCCTGACTTTGATTATTAGCCATATAGCCCAAGCTTGTCTCATGTCTAGATGAGATTGTTTGTTTCTGTTATAGCTGATTTTACCACACGTGGTTGATCACATGTTTATGGCCTTACCTATCCCTCTGTAGACTCTTTAGACCCCATGGACTAATATCGTACTTTGATGTTTCCAAGTTCATCCCTAAAAAACACCTGTTTATTCCTGTACGCAACTTTTAAACCCATACTCACGTGTATATGCAACTTTTGACCTTAAACCCGCATACATCGAGATGTGTGCATACATACAAATGTTTTTGGAGTTTTCCTTCATGTGTGTCTGAACCACTTGACTCTTGTCCCTCCATATGCCTCAAGATCGCTCGGATTTGAACCTCCATTACCCCTTTGGAGTGCTATATAAGGAACCCCTTGGATACATTGAAGGGAAGGAATTAAAGAGCAACGAAACTATAGTCCATTGTTTCCATAGCTTTCATATACTTGATTCTGCATCCCTTTGTCCCTTTGGAGCACTTTTTGTTCTTCCCAAGCTTGCCTTTGCTTGTGATATTGCTATCAGGAGATGGAGGATTGAGGTGGTGGAGGCCCAGGTGGAGGAATCGGGTTCTACGGTTCGCAGATGTGATGTCAGAGGTTGTCACTTGTGTAATCTCTGAATTGATTTATAGAAATATATTTTTGCGTCCAATAATGTGCATTTAAATGAATATTGAATCCATGGATGTGTTTAATTTCTTATACATTGTTGATTATATAAGCTAGAGTAGATCCCTGTTGATATTTTTCCAATCCTACTTGTGATAGCAATTTGCTCTCAACAATAGAAAACAAGACAAGCATGCTATATAATATGGTGTTAGACCAATTCTGTTACGAAGAGAAACTTCCTATCGCTTAGGGTGTACCACAACAGATAGCTAAACACGAGAAATCAATCCCTTCCCAATATGCAAGAGAAACCAAACATCTGACACTAAGGGACCTTGAATCATACCTTATTCCAAATGGTTGAAGTAGATCCCCATTGAGATTTTTCCAATCCCACTTGTGTTAGAAATTTGCTCTCAACAATAGCAAAAAAGACAAGCATGATATATAATAAGGTGTTAGATCTAATCTAGCATATATAATCAACAATGTATAAGCAATTAAACATATCCATGGATTCAATATTCATTCAAATGCACATTATTGGACATGAAAAGATATTTCTATTAATCAAATTAGAGATTACACAAGTGACAACCTCTGTCAGCACATCTGCGAATTGGAGAAACCGAGTGCTCCACCTGGGCCTCAACCACCTTAATTCTCCATATCTCGATAGCGAGCTCACAAGCAAAGGCAACCTTGGGAAGAAAAAAAAGTTCTCCAAAGGGACAAAGGGATGTAGACTCAAGTATATGCAAGCTATGGCAACAATGGACTATAGTTTCATTGCTCTTCAATTCCTCCTCTTCAATGTATCCAAGGGGTTCCTTATATAGCACTCCAAAGGGGTAATGGAGGGTCAAATATGAGCGATATTGACGCATATGGAAGCCCAAGAGTTAAGTGGTTCTGACACACATGAAGAAAAACTCCAAAAACATTTGGATTTATGCACACATCCCAATGTACGTGGGTTTAAGGTCAAAAGTCTCCTATACACACGAGTATGGGTTTAAAAGTAGTGTACAACAATAAACCTGTGTTTTTTAGGGATGAAATTGGAAACATCAAAGTACAATATCAGTCCATGGGGTCTAAAGAGTCTACAGAGGGACATGGAAGGCCATAAACATGTGATCAGCCACGTGTGGTAAAATAAGCTATAACAGATACCCCCTAATGTGTGAGGTCAGAGGGGTAACATGATGGCCGAAATACATTATAAAATCCATCCCAGAAGTGGAGTAATGAAGAACCAAGTGGAAGAACCAGCCATCCATCAGTATAGTACAATAATATTCTCTGCATATGACTACAAAACATGTAACAGTCCCTGATACATAAGAATACAATGGCCATGAATAGGCATTATATACAAAATGTGACATGTGTGGTCATCGCCTCGTACAATATATAATAGATCAGAATATCCATGATGAAGATATACAATGGATCAAGATCTCCATAAAATTTGAAGATATACAAAGGATCAATATCTCCATAAGGGCTAAAGATATCTGAAATACACTGGAATCAAGTCCCGAGAGCTGAAATCTCATGAACACTGGCACGATCAAGGAGGTAGAATATGTGGAATGCCACCAAGATGGAAAGTATTCTACACAAACCGCTATGAGTACATGTCCTACTATGCGAATAAAGGTGTCGAGGTCGAACATAGTAATCCATCATCTTATTACTGATTATTGATGTATACCATTCACAAACACGAGATCACCCACCGATAATGAAAATGGAATTCAAGGTACTAGAGTGAAATATAACAAGTGTGAATAGATGTGTTGAGGTCGAATACTTGGAAGAATCCATCGATTATGGGACATTTATGTATTCCCAAAACTATCGATGGCGAGAGAACCTACCACTGATGACTGTAAGTCTCAATGCACTCAAATGACTCTAGACTCATATCCCTGGATAAATTATCTAAATTCAATGGGATGGAATCCACTGGAAGGAGGGAATTAAGGCATCCCCCATCAACCAACACGAGGTACTCAACAACATTGTATAATGTGGAAGAACTCGAACAAGATGTGCATGAACTAGTAACAATACTGGGAATGGCCAACATGCAAAGTCAATAGAACCGAGGAATGGCCGAATCAGGCTTCAACTTCCTCTGAACAAGATCATAAAGGAAAATTGTGATTGAATGCAGGCAGCATAGACTCGATATGAAAAACTGGGACATCTTTGCGACATAGGAGGCATCAACAAAGTCTCCATATGGACTAGAAGCTTAACCATTCGGTGGAGATAAACTCATAGAAATAAGTACATCTCCTAAATTCAAACTAATAACCCAACCAACAGATGTGATATACAGTGCTCTATTCGAAGGCGACACAACTCAACTGCTGCCAAAGATAACATCTTTTCATGTCCGGCTTTTTCATTTTTTATTTTTTTGGACTTTTTTCAGATATTTTGAAAATCTTGAAAAAGAATAGAAGTGCTTTATAGTTACAAATCTAGGAGGATACGAGTGTCAGGGGACAAACAAAATAGTTCCAAGTAGTAGAACATACCTATGCTCAATGCAAGGAAACATGTGTCGGATAATGACACTCAAGGGAAAGTCCTCTCCCAATAAAAAATGGGGAATCAAGCTAAAAAATATATGTAAAAAGGCTCTACTTGGCTAGACATGAGACAAGCTCGGGTTATATGGCTGATAATCAAAGTCAGGGAAGCTGGCATAAGTCTCAATAAGGAAAGAAAAACTCATGATAATGCAATTAGAACTTTACATATACAAGGGAGTCCTGGGGGAATGGCCAGCATAAAGTTCAATAGGAGTATGAAGCTCTTGCTCAAGGACATGGCGGCACTAAAAGGGACTCCCACCACCTCAATCCTCCATCTCTCCATAGAAATATCACAAGTAAAGGCAAGCTTGAGAAGAGCACAAAGTGCTCCAAAGGGACAAAGGGATGCAGACTCAAGTATATGCAAGTGATGGCAATAATGGACTATAGTTTCATTACTCTTCAATTCCTCCTCTTCAATGTATCCAAGGGGTTCCTTATATAGCACTCCAAAGAGGTAATGGAGGGTCAAATCCGAGCGATCTCGAGGCATATGGAAGGCCAAGAGTCAAGTGGTTCGGACACACATGAAGAAAAACTCCAAAAACATTTGGATTTATGCACACATCCCAATGTACGCGGGTTTAAGGTCAAAAGTTGCGTATACACGCGAGTATGGGTTTAAAAGTTGGGTACAACAATAAACAGGTGTTTTTTAGGGATGAACTTGGAAACATCAAAGTATAATATCAGTCCATGGGGTCTAAAGAGTCTGTAGAGGGACAAGGAAGGCCATAAACATGTGATCAACCATGTGTGGTAAAATCAGTTATAACAATTGTTGTCTATTCCCATGAATAGGACTTCAACATCTTCATCTTCACTAGACTCATTTGAGGAGTTATCATCCATGGAATAAAAGGTATTTTTTTTTCTTCTTAAAAATCATTTTGTTGTTCTTTGAATCTTCAAGGCACTCATCATCATATTCTTGGTTGGGATAAGGGCATTTGAAAGCAAAGTCACCAATCCCCCATAGTTAAAACATTTCCCTTTGTACTTACCAGTACCTCTCTTAATATTTTTAACAAGAAGTTCTTCTTCATCATCATAATATTTTGATTGAATCTTTGTTTTAGATTTCTCAGCTACCTTATATGCTTTAAAAGTTTCTTCCTTATTTTGAGAATTATCTTTCCCAATCCTCATTTCATAAGCTATGAGAATCCCATATAGTTCTTCCATGGTGATTTTGTCAATATATTCTCTATATTATAGGGTGGAAATATTTGGATTGTAAATCATTGGAAGTGATCTTAGTACTTTTTCAATTATTTCATTTTCTTTCAATTTTTCTCCTAGCCCTTGAATTGCATTAGCGATTTCATCAATTCTCTCAAAGTATTCTGAAATGTTTTCTTCTTCCTTCATTTTTAGACTTTCAAACTGAGTTTTAAAAGTCTAGAGTGTGGCGCTTTTTACCTTGGTGTCTCCTTCATAGATGCTTTGCAATTGTCCAAGATATCCTTTGTTGTTTTGCAATGCATCACTTTGGAAAAAACTGTTCTGGCTAATCTAGCCAAGATTGCTTTAACAACTTTAGCAGTGTTTCCAAATTGTTTTATTCCTACAAGATACGTGGGAGGATATTTTGGATATATATAATCGGTTTCTACAGACACCCACACATATAATCTCATAGACATTATATAGATTCTCATCCTAATGCTCCTGAAATAATAATCTTATCTATTGAATATTGGAACTTTGGAGGATGTTTTTACTTGTTGATCCATAGTGATAAAAGATATCTCTTCAAGTGTTTAAACTTTTAGTGAGGAGCACGCTAGGATACCAATTGTTATAAAATCAAGTAATACTAACAGGGGGGCATGAATTAGTATTAAGCAATCTATTTAAATTTTTATCACTTAAAACAAAATCAACAATCAACCAAAAACACACAATATTATCGTGGAACCCCAATTGGGAAAACCACCAATACTTCCTATTACTGCAAAATTATATTTACAAATAGTTTGCAAGCACCAACTTGTTGGATACACCAACACCCAATATTTTCAGCTACAACTGAAGGATGCACCAACACCCTATTTACCAGTAACAACTGGAAGGAGGCTTCTATCCCCTACAGGATTGCATCCTGTCCTTACGTCTCCCAACCGCCCTTATATGATAATTCGATCTTTGACTTCTATACGCCTTTAGATCTACAAATTGAATGTACATAGACTCTTATATGAAGGTTTAAATATTTTCTTATATACCCTCAATCATGCCTTTTCATCTAATAGTCACGTATCTTCATCATGACTCTTAAAAAATTTCTTGCGCGATTTTTGCACCGACCTTTCCGTAATTACCTTTCCACAATTACTTTTCTGCATTTATTTTTCTGCAAACCGTTTTTCCGCAATTTGTGGGCATGCCTTCCTTCCTCAATTGTGGGTGCACTTTCACATCCTCCTTCCATAATCTCCTTCCGCAATTAACCTTACACAATGATCTTTCTACAATTGCCCTTTCCGCAATCTGTAGGAACTCCTTCCTTCCGCAATTGCGGGTTACGAGGATTCCTTTCAATTTTTTCGAACCAACCTTCCGTATTTACCCTTTACGCAATGATACTTCCATAATCGCCCTTTCCGTAATTTGCATGAAATCCTTCCTTTCGCAATTGCGGGTTGCAGATTCAGGGCAGCCTTTCAACGTTTTCGAACCATGCTTCCAGATTTACCCTTTTTGTAGTGATCTTTCCGCAATCTGCGGGAAATCCTTCCTTCCACAATTGTAGGTTTCTCTGGGATTCTTCCTCAAGCCCAATGCTTACTCTTTCAAGGACTATATTTGGATCTATAAGAAGATAGAATTACACATCTCATGTTGGTTAATAGATCTCCCTCTAGAGGAGGACGAATGACACTTCTAAAATCTGTATTGTAGAGCATTCCAGTTTATTAGGCCTCCATAGCATACATCTCAAAAGGGTTAACACATATCTGCAAGAAATGCTTCTCCTTCTTCTAGACATACAGTAAAAAAAAGGAAGGCATTCCTTTGGTTAAATGGACAACATTGGCAAATCTCAAGGAATTAGGGGGTTGGGGGATAAATAACCCCTGCCTGTTCTGCCAAACTATAGCAGCCAAATCTCTTTGGAGACTAACTAAAAATACCAACTCTCTATGGGGGAAAACATTGACCTCCAAATCCTATCCAAACTCCTCAATTATAGATTGGTATAGAATCCAAGAAAAAAATCACAAGGGCAAATTAGTGGAATGGAAAGCACTGGTGCTCTCTTTTCCTCTAATAGGACAATAGACAACTTGGAGAATAGGGGATGGACGAATAAGGGTGGACTCTTGGGTCGGTTCTGGTGGTGAATACTCCCTGTCTCCAATCATAATTTACTTGATAAAGAGGTGGAATATAAAAATATTAGTAGATGCAAAGAACAAATCCTCTCTAGAAGAAGAATGGAAAACTTCTTTGGACATAGGCATGGTAAATGAATCTGTCGTCAAGTGGTCAAGATTGATAAACACGCTAAAATACAATTTTATCACCTTGAATGAAAATGAACTAGACAAGTTAGTATGGACGAAAAATAGCTCAACTGGAGATTTTTTAACAAATTTGGGTTATGAGGTACAAGCAATTGAAACCTCCTCCGGAGAAAAAAAATGGTGGTGGATCACGGTATGGAAAATAGAAGGGACTATTGAAGGCAGAGATAATTCTTTGGCTAGCTATGAATAACAAACTGTTAACCTAAGAAAACTTGTTGAAACGTGGTTGGGAAGGACCAACTTGGCGTGTGTTGTGTAAAGCAAACTGTGAAACTTCTAGTCACTTATTTGCTTCTAGCCCATATGCAGGGAATGTATGGAATACGAACACAAAATATCTAAGCGGCTTGCACACTCTAATGGGAAATTCCCTTGTAAACTATTATCGAAGCTGGTGGAAAGATCCCACGGTATGAAGCTATGATGCCTTCCCTTCATTGTTTATTTATGGAGTCTAGTGGGAAAGAAATCAACCATATTCTTGGACCGAAAAAATCCAATCGAGATAACATGCACAATGATTATGCAGTGGTCAAGGGAGCATAAAAAAAGTGGAAAAGAAGAAAAGGATTCGACTACTAAAACATTAAAGCATTGATAAAATAATCCCTTGGGCATTCTTTGATGGTGCAAGGCAAAGTGATCCACCACTGGGGGTTTTGGAGCAATTCTTTATATACCAGAAGAGAAGCAAATTTTAATTAAATATGGCCCAGGACACTATACTAATAATAAGGAAGAATTAATAGCACTATGGGCATTCCCCAATTCATCACTAACTTGAAACATCCTTAACCTACAGATCTTTGGAGACTCAAAATGGTCATTGAATGGGAAAACAAAAGGATTCAAATAAAAGCTACTCATATGCAACATCTCCTATTGGAAATTACAAGACAAATAGAAAGGTTTGTCTTTATATCCTTCATACATGTATATCGGGCACTAAATGAAGAGGCCAATTCTCTCTTGAAGAGTGTGTTGCTCATGGTTCCAGGAACTATTGTCAAGGAGGAACACAACGAGAGGCTAAACATTCTATAGCTTAGTTTTGGAATATACTTGGATATGTATGTGACAACATAGTTTTCACCAACATATACAGAAATATCCTAAATGATTGGCTTCATGCATGTATCTTTACAAGGAAAGATATGAAGAACAATGTTTTGAAATGATAGATCAAAAAAAAATCGTGAATGTCTTTTTGAAATCCTCCTATGAAAGGAGGAAGTCTCTTGAAGAACAATTGAAGGATAGTAAGCTCATGTAGCATTGTTGTAAGTCCTTCAAGGACAATCAATGTTATTCTATATGAATAAATTAACTATTATATACAACTATTAGCTTAAATCCAATGATTCTACAACTATTATCTTAACTTCAAGTCTAATCACGGTTATATTAGGCAATAATGAGCTTAACTATTAGCTTAACTCCAATGGTTTTAGAACTATTAGCTTATCTTCAACTCTAATCACTTAAGGATTAGTCGAACTGCATTTGGCATCTAAGAGTCTAGCTAATCTGCAGTCGTGTAACCATCAAAGTCCTAATAAAATCGTTAGAACTCCTAATAAACTCCTCCATGTGGAAGTTGGTGATCTACCTAATAAACAGTTAGCATGGCATGTTTAGGTTTTCCATATAGATATTAATTAGGTTTTCAAGTCTTCTTAAAGGAGGTTAAGAATCAGATTGATAATTGCTGCATTTAGACTTATAGCTCACTCAAGAATTTTGTTGCATGGAAGTGAAACCAAACATTAGTAACTCTTCCATCCCATACACCACCTTAGTCTCTGTGTATTTTTTGTTGCATGGAAGCATAACCAAAACCAAACATTTGTAACTCTTCCATCCATAAGCCACCTTAGTCTTTGTGTTTTGTTTTGATATAGCCCAAACATGTGATACATGTTGTTATTGGATTCAATTTTAAAATTGATAATATTGGTGTGGTGTGGTGCAGAGTACATAGCAAATATTAGAGTCTAGATTCTGTTGTGGTGCAGAGTGCAGAGCAAATATTAGAGTCCATATTCTGGTTTTCTTTCTTTAAAATTTTTTCAAACTCCTTTGCGCTGCTTGTGGGAGATTCGATCAAAAGCAAAGATTCGAAAAAGCAATGTTCTTACTATGGATGACATCAAATGATAGAAATTAGAAACTCTACCTGATGTTCCTATAAGTGGATTTTAGCAAAGCAACAATTCCGTGCATATACCCATCATTTTGCACAAGAATCACCTACTATAGCAGAAAATTTATTGGATTTGAAGGAGATATTGTCTCCCAGTCCTACTTTCTCTTGTCTCCAAATAATTGCTCAACAAATTTTCCACCAGAAGCATTATATCCCATAACACCAACCAACTTGGCCACTAGAATGGTTTAGTGTGAAGGCATGTTCTCTCCAAAGCAATATACAACTGTCGAATCAGGTTTCGATGGGGTTTGTTTAGGCACCGACTTTTATGCAGGCTTAGGAACAGGAAACAGAGGCGACCAAGGTCGTGGTTTACGAAGCTACTATGGGATAGAGGCAACCAAGGTAGTGGTTTAGGAAGCTACTATGGGATAACCTGTGTTTCCAAAGGAAAAATCTTTCGTAGTTGTGTCCATGGTTGTTGTTGCCCTTGTTGATAATAGTGGTAAGTGTTATGTCAGTAATTTTTTCTCTCCATTGGGGTTTGTTTGCTTCAATTTTAGTTTGTTTTTTTTCATTTTCAATCATAGGTTTGATTACTTCTCAATTTTGGTTTTTTTTGAAAAGTTTATTGATGATTTATCAGTTTTAATAGATTGTGAACATCTTTGTTTTCTTTAGACTTTATTTGTCTTTTTATAGCCTTCTTGAGTTTGTTTTGAAAGAGGTAAAGAAGGTCTATTTCCAAAATTGATTCAGTGACATGTTTGGA
>LPNX010988412.1:341820-357666 GCA_001517045.1 Pseudotsuga menziesii
TCCTAAACATAATAAACATGACATTATTACAACATTTATGCATTGACCTGCGGATCCCGAGGAAGGGATCAACGGATCAAACTCCCGCGTGCTCAGAATTCTAAAGTCGGAATCTGCTGTAACACTTTCTTCCGTCATAGCCATTGCTTCATCCATCCATTCTTCGGTGGTGGGAACAAATGAAAATACATTGTGATTTTCATTTCATGAAAAGCATATCATTTGTGAATTTCTAGAATTTTATAATTTCATATCTGTCAAGTATCTTTACCATATGTTATCAGTTTATATGTCATTTATATGTTTATTTTATTTAAAACTACATTTTCAAATTGAAAATATGAAATAATACTGACAAGTGGTTAGATCAAAAGGTTTGCACATCCACTATATACATATAAATAAATAAATAGGTTTTTAGGATTTTGGAGCATAATCAAACTATCCATTTTCCTTCGTACAACAATATGCTTGCCATTTTGGCTAAGAATATGTTTTTTTTAATTATGTAAATGAAAGAATTGTGATCTTTTGAAATAAATGAAATAATATAAATTAATTTGATAAACTATAAACTAATTATAGGTATTATAATATTACAAAAACAATTTTATTTGATTATGCATGTTAATATATAATTAATAAAAAATGATTAATTACAATTTATGAAACATAAAGATATAAACAAAACCTAAATCTATATACCATAAAAAAATAAGTTTGTTGTGGGAATTATTTAAAAATATTATGGCTTAGATGCCTCTGGATCATGGTTTCTGAGACCAAAGGTTCGCCCAACAAATCACAGGGCATTTAACCAACAAAAAAAATATATATCTGTGCAATCAATTCATAAATTATTTTGATTTACAAAATAAATCATAATGCACCATCAATAAAATAAAAGTTAAAAAAATCAAAATATTAATGTGAAAGTCAATATATCTAATATATGATTATATATTAATTGGTTTAAAATTAATTAAAGTTAATTATATTGTATGTCAAGGTCAAACATATATTTAATTTTTTTTTAAATATTTTATCAAGCATTTTTATTAAAATTGATATAATGATAATCAAACAAATGATTAATTGTAGTTCACACGGTATAGAGATTATACAAAATGCAAATTTATATAAGCAAAATACAAAAACTTAATGTATATATGTTTATTTAAAAAAATATTTTTTCATTTATTATTTACCCTTTGACTTCTTTTTTGTTTTTTTTTATAAATTTTATTAAGAGGCATGCACTAAATTTGATAAGAGATTATAATTTTTTTTCCAAGAAAAAAAATTGTAATATATTTATATCAAAAATATATTACATTCTTCATATACATGATAATAAATTTGATTTATTTTCCTAAATTGTAGAAGCCTTCTACTGGAAAGCCCTTACACTCAACAAAACAATTTTCTGAGGTGGGATTTATTTATGATCGTACTTCTAAAGTGACAGATCGTTTAGCGTCAAGCACCATATGTGCATTTCCAGGGCCACGTATTGCTTGCCCTTTTTTATTTTCGACACGTAATATCGCTTCGATCCACGAAGAGACTTGCTCGTATGCCACCGGGTGGTTTGCAAATTCATAATGAATGTTATGGCGACGTTCATAGGGTTTCCACGGTTTCTTGCTGTCATTGTGTCGAGACTAGAGAGATGGTGGACATGGGAGTTCCTCTGTTGTGAGTGGATGAAGGTAGTAAGATTAATCATGTGCATTCCCGTTTGACTGGTGTGGCATCGGATGGAAGGAAGATTAAGTTTTGTCGTGGTGATGGTTTAAGGGTTTTAGATGCTCTAGATCAGGTTGAGAGCACATCTGTGCCCGGAGTTTTGGATGGCGGAATGGGATGTCCTTTGAAATCTGTGGAGATTGGCTCTGAGAATAACCCTCTAGAATCTGGTAAGCTCTCGCTGGTTTCGGGTGAAGAAAATTATGGTTGCTTTGGTGATGGATAGAGGGTTTCTGTTGTCTCGAGGGTGCATTTTTGTCATTGCTCTGGTATACCCAGAGAGTTGGGGGTTTGTAAGGAATGTCTTGTCATTCACTCGGAGGACGAAAGTGTGGTTAAACCTATGGGTTTTGTTATTAATTTGTTGTCAGGCAGTGAGAAGGACTATGTCTTTTCTTTAGCAGGTGGGGTGTTGGGGCCTGGAAAATCCCAGGCAACAACAGCAAGGGATTCTCCCCAATCAACGTTCCCAACTAGCCCGTGACTATTTGGTATGGGGAATCCGTCCGGTTTGCGGTCCGGCTACCGTAGGTCAAAGTAACAAAAACAAAGGTTTTACTGGTTGCGGCCCGGTCCACCGTGTATTTTTGTATTTTTTATTTAAGTATGATATGCATATGCCTAATTAACCATGTAGGGTGATAAGGATGCGAGGAGCATTCACAATGTGATGCGCAGGTTCTTACCTCTCGTCTTAGCAATCACAAGCATCTCAATCACATATGCAGTAATAAAATAAAACTAACTATTTATCTATCTATCCCCAGGGAGCAAACTGTAACTTAATTATGAGTAATGTGTATTGTGCATGCATTATAAAGAGAAATTACAGGTAGATGATGTTTCTTTCTACAACACATAAACGATTAAATATATTTCAACAATCAGATAGCCAATTGTTTTATGAACAACATACATTACTCATGGTGGTAATTCCACAAAATAAACCAGAAATCATTTAAACAAGAACATAGGTTCTAAGAGTTAGAACGATCTCACGGTTAATGGACAAAAGTTGGAAAAACAAAATAGTTCATCTTTCCGCCATCCACAGCATAACATTTGAAAGTGCCACCAATCTTTCTCCAACAGGCAAACAATTACTCTTTATTGCAAAAAAAAAAGTTCTTCTTACAATATCGCTTTCATGTCTCACTGGGAAAAAGCCCCTTTTTCCCTCTAAGTATTCTATATTTATACAAAAGGGCGAGACTGTTGGGATGCCCAAAATGACCCTTGGGCTTCCCAACTTTTCACCTCCCAAAACTTTTCCTTAAATGATTTTTACAAAATCGTTACAAATTACAAAATGACCAATCCTTCAGGAGGAGGGTCCCACTTGGGTGTCTAGAAATTTCTTCCATGCCGATGCCTTCAAAGGCACAAGGTTCCAGAAACTGAATGTTGATCTCAAACTTCGCAGCCTGATTCTTTATAGCCTCAATCCTGGCTGTGCTCAACCGAAGCTGATCCTCCAAAAGCTGCACACTGATGGCTGAGTGATCTACTTCACTCCTTAAGATCTGATCATCCAGGGCTTTAATATGCTGTACTTCCGTTTCCTCCTCTTGATATTTATTCTACAACATTTCCACAAATGAGTTGTGGTCTGGGAAAGCATCAAGCCTTTGCTCGGCCTCTATTTGGCACCAGTTGTAGGTGATAAGGAGCCTTCTAAAAAACTCTGTGCATGCTCCTTTCATATTTTTAACGGCTTTCTTGAAATCCTCGGCGGTATTTATAGCAAATTCCAATAAGTCATAATCCCGCTTGAGGGCTTGTTGATCCTTTTCTGGCAGCTCTGCTAGATTTTCTTCATTGATTTCCATCCTTGCCATTCTTGTAGTCGGGACTTCAAGGACGTCCTGAGATCTATCAACGAAATAAGAGGAGGTCTCCAGGATTTCTTCCAATTGGTTATCTATCTACAGCACTTTGCACCTCTCTCCTTCTATGGTAGTTTGTAGCTACAGCATCTTAGCCTTCTAGGCCAAGACATGCTCTTTGAACGGTTGGAGGTTAACCTGCTGCTCCCTTGCTTTCTCCAAATCAGTTGTTAGAGAAGAAATCTGCTCTTGATGTTTCTTTTCCTGTTCTTGGGTGTGCATCTCACTAGCCTCCAAGATGATCTTTTGCTGCTCTTCTAGCTCTTCTACCTTTCCCAGCAGTCGTTCCTTCTCCATCTTTAGCTCTTGATATTCTTTCTGCACTTTCTCCAAGCACTCCTGAGTAGTTTCCATAACTTGTCTCTCCACTTGGAGGACCTGCAATTCAGCCTTAGAAGACTTCATCTCCCTCTGCATGTCTTCATATTTCCTTTTCAGCCTATTGCTTTCCTCTCTCTCTTTTCTCAATGTGTCTTTCAATTGAGCAGAGGACTTCTTAGATTGCTCCAAGTCTGTCATAATCTTGTCAACATTATCTTCCAGAGCTTGAATCAGTGCTGCTCCAGCTCTAATGGTGAATCTAGGGTCTTGGTCTGTTCCAAATACAACAGGTGTATCCGTTATCATTTTCCCAGGTAGACCTCCCATTTCAATCTTCCTTTCTGTTCTCCTCACTATCCTCTTTGTCGTCCTGTCATAGAAAACAGTATTGGAATCAGGGATCTCTTCCCCTTTTTTCTGTACAAAGGGGACCAGCTTGAGTGTAGGCACCACAGATTGTCCAGATGTGCTGGCAGCAGGTACTTCTGGGTCCTGAACCTCGGGGTTCTCCATGTCCTGGGTCTGCCCTCCAGTTGTGTCAGAGGCTGACTGTTCTGTCTATGTCTGTGTCAGCTTTAGCCTCTCTGCCTCTTGTTTATGTAGCTCTTCATCAAGCTTCTTTTTCTTTTCTTCTTCTTCTTTCCTTGCGTCTTCCTCTACTTTCCTAGCTGCCTCTTGTGCAGCATTTCTTTTCTCTTCTTCTTCTGTGTGCAACCACCCTGCAGCTTCTTGTGCCAGCCTTTGGGATTCCTCATTTCTTCTCTTGGCTTCTTCCTCAGCTTTTGCTGGTTCCTCTCCCTTCCCACCTTTGGTGGAGATCTTCTTCTTGAACCTCCTCCTAAAGGCTGTCATATTCAGTGTATTGCGGAAGACAGATTCTTCCCTATCCCAATGGTGGGTGTATTCAAAATGTATGTTGTTCTCTTTGCAATGCTCAACTACTTTCCCATGGGAGTAATTTCTATGGAAAGGCATCTCGCCAAAATGAAACCTTTCCAACTCTTCTACAAATTCATCATCTTTCTTCACCCTAGTGAACCTGTAACTTCCTAACTTGAAGGGCAAAGGAGGATAAGCAGTCTTCTTGTGCTCGAACAGAAAGCTCCTTATGCCATCCAAGAAGACTTGCCTGACTGCCTCCTTGTGAATGATGTAGTCAGTGGCGTACTTGGGAAGTAGGGAGGGTGCTCTTGAACCTCCAAACATCCTGAAGTAGAGGCCATCTTCCGTCAAATAATAATCTGCACACTCCTCCATTACTTGCAGTGCCTCCTCTGACATACAATCACACTCCTTCAAGAAAATGAGTGTGTATAAGGGCATGATGAAGTGTTCACAGACTTCTCGATAATGACTGTGGTACTGGTGTGCCCACAATGGTTTATAGGCAAAATAGACAGGCATTCTTTCCCTGTCCCAGATGCACCTGAGGCCAGGGAAAGGCTGATTGTACAATATACAGTATACAAGTATGGAACTCATATAGAATTCTGATCTCTTTTGGGCCACTCCTCCCAAAGCCGCGGCCATGCAAGCTGAAAGACTATTTGACACAATGCTGGCCCAGTTGAAAATTGTCCCCTGGGTTGCGACAAAAAAAATGATGGGCATCCATTCCAGTTTGAAGAGCCTACCATGGTCTCTCCCAAAAATCCTATTAAGCATTAAAGTTATGAACCTATATGGGGTTCTTAAGCTTGCTGTATCATAATCACCCGTTGGCCTGGTTCTGAAATGTTTTTCGGGCAACAACATTCTTTTCATAGTTTCAACAAGGTCCATTCTAACGTTGTTCAGCCAATCATCAGATTAAAACACTTGTGCTTCTGGCAGGTGATAGGCCAAAGCTACATATCCGAGGCTATAAGCAGCATAGCCCTATTTTTCAACATTCTCTAGGATCATTGTTGTTACATCTGCCCGGGGCAGAATCCAACCAATTACTTCAGAGCATGGGAACAACTCTGGTCTGGTGGCAATCTTCATCAATGAAGATCTCTCTATGTTGGCATATATGGATTCTTCTTCCAAGCCCATATCAGGAACTTCTCTGCGCATGATCAGCCTGTAAATCTCCCCCCACTGTTATTCAGGTTCGACACCAGATATACACTTAGTGTCTTTGTATATGTATTCTGTTTTGGTGACAACTTCCACTTTTGGATCCTCCTTGACCACAGGGGCCTTCTTCTTTTGCCTCTTTGACATTGTGGACTCTCCCTGCCATAAAATTGTAACATTAAGCCATTTTCGGCTGAGTGACAAACTTGGAGACAACAATGTGCAATGTGTCATTTCTTCTATGTTTAACATGATGAAATTAGCTAACCAAGACAACTACGTGCAAAGCTAACACTGCTGTATGATACCAAACAATTTTATCAACAAAAGTTGAGGTGGAAATAAATCTACATTAACATGAAACAAACTTCGGCTCTCTGCGGGTGCCATGGTCGTCACGCAACGCGGGAAGGAAAAGGGAAAACCATACAAGCTTTACGGTGCATCTTTAGGAAGAAACATCATCTGTGCAAACTATGGTCAATAACTATGTGCAGTGATACACCCCCCTCCCCGGCTCGGGTTCGATACTGAGCGTGAATGGGGTTGCGTGGCACCGTGTAGGCAACATGGCTGGGGTTTGAGGATATGGGTAGCACCAAAATGGGACAAACGGCCCAAGCCCCATAAGGAGGGGTAGCGAAAAACCTACTCCTAACCAACATCATCACACAGGGCGGTTTGGTGCAGACAGCGTAACGGCCTTCTGCACCAAACCCCCTCATTCTCTATGCGCAGGGTTGCAAAACAAACGGTGGCGGGAAAAATACTACTCTGTGGGTCGGAATGCCCCCCCATGAAAAACTATGCTACAATATATAGGAGCATAACTAACAGGCCAAGGGAAACGGCCGCACCCAAAAAACTAATCGTGGGGAAAAACTACCAAACGCTCAAACGAAACGGGGTAAAGCAGTAGAATCCTACCTGTCATTGCTGCGTAATCGATGGGAAGAACACGGTCAAGCTTCCACCGATGTGCCACCTGGACGCGGGTACACCGATAGCGGGGTCGGAACGAGCTCGAGCGGAAGATAGCACGCGATAATGACAGAGCACTACAGTTGAAAAAACAATAGAATAATCCAACGTGCCTCGACCCTATAAATATGTGGTCAATATGTGCGGAGGGTGAAAAAAACGGACGACAGAGAGCTTTGGATCAGAGGTCGAAAGTATATTTCTTTCCGCAATGGCAGATGACCAAATCGCTGAGCCATCCATGGAGACATACGTAGCGAAACCTCGGAAGACTAATCGTCAGGACAATAGTGGAAACGGGAGCTGCGATGGCAGGGCCGTGAAGGAAAAATCAATCCACAACGTCGGGTGTCCAAATTGCTAAGCCATCCACGGAGATATACACATCGGAGCAAATAACGGAAAAGGGAGCCGCAACGGCAGAGACGCAAAGGATACACCAAGCCGCAATGCAAGGTTTGAATCGGAAGCAAAAACAATAAAAGATCGGAAAGGTTAGCACTTCAGTAGCCGCAACGACAGAGTCACAAAGGGTGCGGCCTTCCGCAACGGCGGGTATTAAATAACTTAGACGACCGGACAGAAAAAGATTTATGCAGCCGCAACGGTGGAAGCCCACAGATCAAGGATCGATGAAAATAATAACACGGGGTCCAAACTTCAAACAAGAATCGGGAGAGCTAGCACTTTGCCTTCCGCAATTGCGGAGAAAGAAGTAATAAAAGTTTCGATGCAAAACCAAAAAGCAGCTGATGTGAAAACCAACGTATCGGAAAGAAAATTGAAGTCAAGACTTGTTATTTCTCTGCAATGGCAGGAGCACCAACCAAATAAATTTCTGATTCGAACAAGCTGAGAACGTATCCAAAGGCAACAATCAAATTTGATCAAACAGTGGATTGTTTCAAGCACTAGAGAAAAATCTAAAACGAGTGGTAGAGCAATCCAAGCATTTGAAAATCATTCTGAAAAAATCATTAGATCAAATCAAAGAAGAAAATCAAACTAATCAAAACAAAAGGAGGGTCCCAAATTTTTTTTGGAATTTTGGAAAAATGTTGTAGCTGCAACAATTGGCGATTACCTGGTGAACCCCAGATTTCTGAATTAACTCCTTCCCAGTTTAAGACTGTCTGGACAAAAGCTGAAATCTTTTAGATGTTTGTATTCCTAAGCTGGCCAACCAATGCATTTAAATCATTTAGAAGAAGTCCATTCTTTGGGAGATGGTAACATCATAAATAGTTGCAGGTCTGAATAACTCTTTCGAGGCCTGATAAGTGAGGTTTATTTTTCCCGTCCTTAGGTGGTTTCTAGCTTTAACAACATAGGATTGTAATAGATAGTAAACAACATTATCCTTTTGTTCCTCGTTCCCATGCCAACTGCACTTTTGTGCTATTTGAACTTTAGTTTTTTTTAGTCCTCCATCTGCCTTTCTTTCTGAATTTTATTTAGGCTCCTCTATCCATAGTGTCCTTTTGTGTGAGAGAAGAATTGGCTTTTCATCTCACGGATGGAGAGGAAATTTTGGCAATTTGAGATTCATGTTTTTGATGCTTTGCTTTGATATGTATTGTTTATTTAAGGAGTTTTGACTCTTGATAGCTTTTAGTTTTTCTGAAATTATGGCATGGGATCATTTATATATGATATACCATTTACCTTGCTTCCTTTCCGTGGGTCTTTTGCTGTCACCCCCTTTGACATTTAAGATGTGAAATGGATAGAGCCTCGAAATAGTATTCCAGACCTCTTTTACTTATGAGTTATTTACAGGGGTTAAGTAAGACTTCAATGAATGCATGGCCAGTTAGGAACACTGCTACTAGAAGACATTCTATGTTTCAAAGCACAGTCTTTTGCTCAAGATTTCAGTTAATAAAGAACCCTGATGTTTCCATTGTAACCAAAATTTTGCCTCTTTATTCAAAACCAACAGAACTACTAACAAAGCAATAAAAAATAAAAGAAAACAACATCAAAGCAATAAACCAAAAGAAAATAGTATCAAATTAAGAACATAGCATCAAAACATTAAAGAAAAACAAACAATTTATTTATATACAAGAAAAGAAAATGTGGGCCCACCCTTAAAAATATTCAGTCCAACGAGTTAAAGGGCTAGGCTGTAGTGCAGGCTGAAAATCTATCCATGGTCTAGCTGTGCTATTTTTTAAATTGAACACATGTCTACTATCCTACAGTCATCCCTTTCAGCTTTATCAGCCTGAGGAAGTTGAAGGAGCTCAGGCTGATTGTAAATGTTATAACTGGCCTTTCTTTCTACATGATGTCTTAGCTTAAGCTCGGTTAGATAATTTCCCAGGACAGAATCAACAGATTCAATACCTTCTCATAGCTTAGTGACAGTGTGCTTCATGTAAGGATCTCTCAAAATTTTAATCTGATTTGGGCTACCCTTGAGAGGTAATAATAAATGAGACCAATCTGAAGCGAAATAACATTTCAACCTGGCAGACCAATCTCGGTTGAGAATAATCCCATATCCACCCGGTATGTCAGCCACCATAATGTCAATAAATTGACATATCTTGTTGTTTGCAGAAAAGCGAATGAGGACATTTTTCATCTCTCCCACTACTTTGACACCTGTGCTATCTAATTGCGTTACTTCCCAAGGGGTGGACTCTGGCTGTCCCTTAATCCTTTTGCAAACTTCCAATGGCATAACATTCACCGCTGATCCAAAATATACCAAGCAATTATGCACATTATGATTCAGCATTTCTAGGGTCAAAAGAAAATGTGGGGTATCAGCTTTCTCTTCCCAACCTAGTTCTATGTCTTCTTCTCCTGGTTTTTTTTGAGTGGGTATATCCTTTTTAAACTCTTCAATTTCTTTAGCGTTTCCCTCATTAACACCTACCTATCCTTCTACAGGTTTGACAGGCTCACTGATTATCTCAGTTTCCTGGTTGACAGTAGTGACTTCAAGTGTTTTGTCTTTAACCTTCACATCAACCTGTCTCTTGACATTCTTCTGCAATTTTTTAATCTTTGAAATGATTTCATTATCTTTAATTGCTAGGTCTGTTCCTTTTGTTGATGTTGGTGTGTATTCAGATTTAAGAGCATTCTCTTCTATGTTGAAAAGCGAGACGCCATTCCATAAGAACATGGTATCATCATCTTGTTTCTCTATGGTCTGGTTTTTCTCTTCTTCCTTACCACTGTCCTTAGTCAATTTAGATTCCAGCAACTTATTCATCACCAATGTCATCGAGTTTAACCGTTGAGGACACTTCTTTTCAGAATGAGGTTGTTGGTGAAAAGTGCAGAAATTATCACCCCCTACTTCTGTTATGTTTATTGATGGTAAATTTGGTGGAGGTATTTTCCATTGGTTGCTATCTTCTCTTTTTGGTAGTAGGGTTTGTAAGTTTTCCAAGATTCCCTCCCTTTCTCCAGATCTATTATTCTGTTGGATAGATTCTGCATCATTTTCAGCATTCCCTGATAATCATGTGATTGTTCATCTTTAGGTTCAGACAGCAATAAGGCTCTTCTCTCGATAGTCTTTTCTCTCAGTTGATCAGGATAGCCTTCTATACTTTCCTTTCCAGCCTCTACCCTTTTTGCTTCTTCATAAGTCTCTACCAACGTGGGTCATGCTTTCATTTTGAAAAACATGGCTAATTCAGGTCCCAGGGCAGAGATGAAATATTCAGTTAAAACCTTGTCAGAGGGTTTGTCAGCTTCAAAAAATTTTTTTAGGTATGTTGAAAATCTTTGAGTGAAACTATGTACCTTCTCATTCTTCTCTTTTCTCAACAAACCAAGACCTTTCATTAGTGAGGCATGTGTCTTTTGGGCTGAGTACTTACTTCTGAAAGTCCTTTCGAAGGTGTCCCAATCAGGAATAGAGTTTGCAGGCAAACTGAAATACCAGGATGCTACTGCTCCTTTAAGGGTGTGAGGGAACAGTATATAGAAAACATCCTCATACTCCCCAGCCCTTAACCCTTCTACTGCTAAATAGAAACTTTGCAAGTGGTCATCTACAGCAGTTTTTTCATCAGGGGCAAACTTGGGCAGCAACTTATCAAAGGCTTGAGGTAGGTTATGGAAGGAAGGTGTAAGGTTCAAAGGTGACCTATCTCTCCAAGCAGGCAGTGGGTTGGGCTGATTCACATTTATACCAGCCATGAGCAAAGGTGAATGACCAGTAGTCTGAGTAAGAAACACAGTAAGATGAAACTAGGCTTTCTTGCTTCAAAGGTAGAACCAAAACCTGTCTGTACTTGGGTTAGGTCGAAAGCTTCAAAACATTTGCTGGTGAGGTAATCTTGGGAAAATAAGTTTCCACGGCCAGCCATCCACTAGCAGCCCTCCTTCTAGCGCTAGAACTGTTGGGGCCTGGAAAATCGCAGCCAACAACAGCAAGGGATTCTCCCCAGTCAACGTTCCCAACTAGCCCGTGACTGTTTGGTATGGGGAATCCGTCCGGTTTGCGGTCCGTCTACCGTAGGTCAAAGTAACAAAAACAAAGGTTTTACCAGTTGTGGCCCGATCCACCGTGTATTTTTGTATTTTTGATTTAAGTATGATATGCATATGCCTAATTAACCATGCAGGGTGATAAGGATGCAAGGAGCATTCACAATGTGATGCACAGGTTCTTACCTCTCGTCTTAGCAATCACAAGCATCTCAATCACATATGCAGTAATAAAATAAAACTAACTATTTATCTATCTATCCCCGGGGAGCAAACTGTAACTTAATTATGAGTAATGTGTATTGTGCATCCATTATAAAGAGAAATTACAGGTAGCTGATGTTTCTTTCTACAACACATAAACGATTAAAGATATTTCAACAATCAGATAGCCAATTGTTTTATGAACAGCATACATTACTCATGGTGGTAATTCCACAAAATAAACCATAAATCATTTAAACAAGAACATAGGTTCTAAGAGTTAGAACGATCTCACGGTTAATGGAAAAAAGCTGGAAAAATAAAATAGTTCATCTTTCCACCATCCACAACATAACATTTGAAAGTGCCACCAATCTTTCTCCAACAGGCAAACAATTACTCTTTATTGCAAAAAAAAGTAGTTCTTTTTACAATATCACTTTCATGTCTCACTGGGAAAAAGCCACTTTTTCCCTCTAAGTATTCTATATTTATACAAAAGGGCGAGACTGTTGGGATGCCCAAAATGACCCTTGTGCTTCCCAACTTTTCACCTCCCAAAACTTTTCCTTAAATGATTTTTTACAAAATCATTACAAATTACAAAATGACCAATCCTTCACGAGGAGGGTCCCACTTGGGTGTCTAGAAATTTCTTCCATGTCGATGCCTTTAAAGGCACAAGGTTCTAGAAATTGAATGTTGATCTCAAACTTCGTAGCCTGATTCTTTATAGCCTCAATCCTAGCTGTCCTCAACCGAAGCCGATCCTCCAAAAGCTACACACTTATGGCTGAGTGATCTACTTCGCTCCTTAAGATCTGATCATCCAGGGCTTTAATATGCTGTACTTTTGTTTCCTCCTCTTGATATTTCTTCTGCAACATTTCCACAAATGAGTTGTGGTCTGCGAAAGCATCAAGCCTTTGCTTGGCCTCTATTTGGCACCGGTTGTAGGTGATAAGGAGCCTTCTAAAAAACTCTGTGCATGCTCCTTTTGTCTTTTTAACGGCTTTCTTGAAATCCTCCGCGGTATTTATAGAAAATTCCAATAAGTCATAATCCCGCTTGAGGGCCTGTTGATCCTTTGCTGGCAGCTCTACTGGAGTTTCTTCATTGTTTTCCAGCCTTGCCATTCTTGCAGTCAGGACTTCAAGGACGTCCTGAGATCTATCAACGAAATAAGAGTAGGTCTCCAGGATTTCCTCCAATTAGTTATCTATTTGTAGCACTTTGCACCTCTCTCCTTCTATAGCAGTTTGTAGCTATAGCATATTAGCCTTCTAGGCCAAGACATGCTCTTTGAATAGTTGGAGGTTAACCTATTGCTCCCTTGCTTTCTCCAGATCAGTTGTTAGAGAAGAAATCTGCTCTTGATGTTTCTTTTCCTGTTCTTGCGTGTGCATCTCACTGGCCTCCAAGATGATCTTTTGCTGCTCTTTTAGCTCTTCTACCTTTCCCAGCAGCCGTTCCTTCTCCATCTTTAGCTCTTGATATTCTTTCTGCATTTTCTCCAGGCACTCCTACGTAGTTTCCATAACTTGTCTCTCCACTTGGAGGACCTGCAATTCAGCCTTAGAAGACTTCATCTCCCTCTGCATGTCTTCATATTTCCTTTCAGCCTATTGCTTTCCTCTCTCTCTTTTCTCAATGTGTCTTTCAATTGAGCAGAGGACTTCTTAGATTGCTCCAAGTCTATCATAATCTTGTCAACATTATCTTCCGAAGCTTGAATCAATGCTGCTCCGGCTCTAATGGTGAATCTAGGGTCTTGGTCTGTTCCAAATACAATGGGTGTATCCATTATCATTTTCCCGGGTAGACCTCCTGTTTCAATCTTCCTTTCTATTCTCCTCACTATCCTCTTTTTCGCCTTGTCATAGAAAACAATATTGAAATCAGGGATCTATTCCCCTTTTTTCTATACAAAGGGGACCAGCTTCAGTGTAGGCACCACAGATTGTCCAGATGTGCTGGAAGCAGGTACTTCTTGGTCCTAAACCTCGGGGTTCTCCATGTCTTGGGTCTGCCCTCCAGCTGTGTCAGAGGCTGACTGTTCTGTCTGTGTCTGTGTCAGCTTTAGCCTCTCTGCCTCTTGTTTCTGTAGCTCTTCATCAAGCTTATTTTTCTTTTCTTCTTCTTCTTTCCTTGCGTCTTCCTCTGCTTTCCTAGCTGCCTCTTGTGCAGATTTTATTTTCTCTTCTTGTTCTGTGTGCAACCACCCTGCAGCTTCTTGTGCCAACCTTTGGGCTTCCTCATTTCTTCTCTTGGCTTCTTCCTCAGCTTTTGCTTGTTCCTCTCCCTTCCCACCTTTGGTGGAGATCTTCTTCTTGAACCTCCTCCTCAAAGCTGTCATATTCAGTGCATTGCGGAAGACAGATTCTTCCCTATCCCAATGGTGGGTGTATTCAAAATGTGCGTTATTCTCTTTGCAATGCTCAGCTACTTTCCCGTGGGAGTCATTTCTATGTAAAGGCATCTCGCCAAAATGAAACCTTTCCAACTCTTCTACAAATTCATTAGCTTTCTTCACCCTAGTGAACCTGTAACTTCCTAACTTGAAGGGCAAAGGAGGATAAGTAGTATTCTTGTGCTCGAACATAAAGCTCCTTATGCCATCCAAGAAGACTTTCCTGACTGCCTCCTTGTGAATGATGTAGTCAGTGGCGTACTTGGGCAGCAGGGAGGGTGCTCTTGAACCTCCAAACATCCTGAAGTAGAGGCCATCTTCTGTCAAATAATAATCTGCACACTCCTCCATTACTTGCAGTGCCTCCTCTGACATACAATCACAGTCCTTCAGGAAAATGAGTGTGTATAAGGGCATGATGAAGTGTTCACAGACTTCTCGATAATGACTGTGGTACTGGTGTGCCCACAATGGTTTATGGGTAGAATAGACAGGCATTCTTTCCCTATCCCTGATGCACCTGAGGCCGGGGAAAGGCTGATTGCACAATATACAGTCTACAAGTACGGAACTTGTTTGTGCCAGAAATTGTTTCCAAGGCCAAAGAAACAAGCCAACAGAATCTCAAATAAAACTCAATAAAACAAACTAGGTTTAGGGTTTCTGTAATGTTTCTTGGTTGTAAATCAGGTGAACAACAGGGAATACACCCATGAGCTAAACAAGGACTAAATCATAAGCAATTAATGACAAAGATGCATAATATAATCAACAAGATCCAATAGAACACATATTGAAGTTCATTCATAAAAGATAAGCATCACCAGCATACAACATAGACCAGCAATGAATTTATCAATTAAGCAACTAAACAAGCTGAACAATGAAGAGAACACAGAAAATGAAGGGTAAAAAGTGTCATATATTTCATAATTTTGCCATGAAATACATACAAGAGTCATAATACTTAACTCACAAATAAGTCTGAAGACCTCCTGAAGTTCTCCCAAAATCCACCACTTCTTCAGTCCCTTTGTCCCTCTTTTATAATTACAAAGAAGTAGTTCTATCTCCCCTTCATTAGGTCGAAATTGAAACTACCCAGCAGTTACATTAACTAACTAATTCAACTAATTGACTAAAAATAGCAAATCAAATTCCTGGCAAATATGGTGAATTTCTGGAAAATAGGTGTCAAAGAAGCTTCCATATCTCTCAATTCATGATACCTGTGTAAACAATGAGAGAGGTTTTTGTAAATGGGTCCGTGATGGACAAAAATATTTATTGGTTTTTAAAAATTCATCTTCAATCAATCATAATCTTCCCCGCAAAATGAACACTAAAATAGGAAAATATTAAATATTTAAAATCCCTGAAAAATAGGCTGCAAAGATTAAACTGAATCTTTCAAACCTTGACATCTGTTGAAAAACTGAGAGAGGTTTTTGTATATGGGTATCTTATGAACAAAAACCTCTTTTTTTTTTCAAAAATTTCTCTCCACCATCTCGTGTTCTGCATTTAACTTCAATGACCCAAAACAGGAAAAACTTAGCAGAATTCTATTTCTACTGCCTCCTTTTTCATTCATAAGTGCTGAGACTTTGTTTTCTGCATCTGCTAGCATCTGAATTTTATTTGGGATACTTTTAAGTGATGGGGAAGCAGAAGGATGAAGGCCTAAGTCAGAGTAAATTGCAGTATCTTTTGTGAATAGAAACAGAATCAGAATTCACTTTAACACAAACTCTCAATTTGTGCTTTTCTTCA
>LPNX010988499.1:5538-33477 GCA_001517045.1 Pseudotsuga menziesii
TTTGATCTCCATCGTTGTTTAAATGTTCAATGATATCTTTCATTGCATGATTGGATTCATGGATGTCATTGCAAATTTTGACAATTTTTTCTTTGTCACTCCTTCCGTCTAATATTCGCCATAGTGTTTCAGCTACATTCTTTCCGATATACATTGTATCAAACAAATGAACAACTAGTAAGTGCTCATAGTAAGGCAACCTACTAAATTGTTTGGGATAACTTTTCATTCCTCGTGGAAGCCCATTTACACCTTCATGATGTTCATGCAGACCATCAGTAATCAATATATAAGTTAAAGAGATTAAAATGTCATATATTACAGTAAAAAAAATTAATATAATCCAAAATAAAACATTAAAAAGTACATATAAGAGATGATCAATATGAATATATAAGATAGACAAATTGAATCGTACCTTGACGATTTCTATTATATTGCAACTTCCATACGTGAGGTGTCATTCTTTGTGGTTTTAATGCGGTCTCCTCTTTCCCATTAAAAAGATGTTTTTCAATAGTTCGATACCTATGATTCTTAGAGAGGAAGTGCCTATACTCATCAAACACTTCCTTTGACAAACTCTTTGAATGACGAGATTTCATCTCGGGACCACAAACTGGACATGCAAATTTTCCCTTTGTTTGAAGACCACAAAAATGTGTTAGCCTTGGAGCATCGTGAATTGTCCAGGCAAGCATTGCATGGAATTGAAATTCCCTTTGCCCTACTGGTCTAGAGACATCATACATAGTGACACCATTCCATAGCTTAAGTAGTTCATCAACAAGAGGCTCCATATATACATTCATATCTTTAACTAGGTACTTACCTAAAAGAAAACAACAAATACAATACATATAAGTAAATGAAATATATATATGACATGAATATGCAACAATATTGATCTTCATGACAAATTAAATACTAATGCATTAAAAAAACTTTGTTCTAAATTACAAATTATACCTGGAACAATCATTGCCAACATTATATGCTCCCTCTTTATTGACATCCATGGAGGAATGTTATTGTTGATAACAAAAACAGGCCAGACCGAGTAAGTAGATCTCATCTCTGCAAATGGATTGACACCATCCGCTGCCAAATAAATTCTAGCATTACGAGGTTCTTCTTTAAAGTGTGGCCATTTTTCCTCCATGTCTGTAAATGCAGAACCATCTGTGGGAATTCGAAAAATATCATCTCCACTTCTATTATGTGCATGGTAATCCATAAATTGTGCTATGTTTTTGCACCTAAATAGTCATTGCAAGTGTGGAATAATGGGAATATAACGAAGAACCTTACAAGACACCTTTTTGGTTACTTGATCTATTCGGTATCTACTGCTATGACATATAGGGCATTCTGTTGCAAACTCATAATGATTATAATATAAAATATGATCATTAGGACATGCATCAATTGCTTGATACTCCATTCCAACATATTTCATGATGGAAGTTGAATCTCGGTATGTGCGAGGTAATTTATTTGATGGCGGTAACAAATATTCACCTATCAAGCTGTTACAACAAATTTAAAAAAAATGGTTAGTATAAATATTTGAAGAGCATAATATTAACGACAACAAATACATCCTTATTATTTTTATGATGAAGTACGTATACCAATACAAATATTATAGCAACATAAATCAAATCATATATATGCAATCGATGAAACATATAATCACATACGTACCTTAACACCAGCGTGATGGCTGTGTCTGAAAAACGATTCATAACCTTCAAGTTCATTATCAGCAACACAGCAGAGAGAACACTTATGCGGGAGCCTTCAAAAAGCGGTTCGTTTGCCTTCTCAAGTGTAGGTAAATCATGAAGATATTCAAAGTCATCAATTGGCGGCGCATGATGTTGATCATTGTCCATTCTAACATTAAATGCATCATTGATTAATGTATTTGCACCATCATCCTCAATTATGTTATCGTCATGATCATCGTCTAATTCCATATCATCATTAACTTGATCATGATCAGTATTCACAGGACCTGCATATTGACGTTCCTCCTGCTCTAGTTGTTCCGCAATTACCACATTCTCCATGTTTGGAACAGCCCTAGGAGGCCCTTGCTTTATAATTACAATTAAAACATCAAACAAATAACGTTAGTCATGTCGATTAAGTAACAAAAATAAAAATGATACAATATACAATTACAAAAACTCTCAATATAAAGACCGCATGATATATAATCATGAATTATATTGACTTACCAATGGATGATATTCATGCCCCCCCTCAACATGTCCATGTTCCCTACAATGTTTTTTAGCTGTTGCGATCAGTAACCTTCTCTTATTAAAGCCCCTACATCGACTATAAGGACAATAACATTTTCCATCACCCCTTCTTTCCACTGCATCCGAAAACCTAGCAAGCAATTGTCAATTTTGTTCTGGATCTTGATGACCTGTAACATTATTGTTACGTGGCATTTTATTACTCAAACCCTAAGAACAAAGTATGAGCAAACCCAAGTATACGATGAGTCTTCTTTTCCACAAGGGTTAGAACCAAATCCACATGAGTCAACCCTAACTCAAGAGTACAAGACCAAGTATATAATGAGTCTTCTTTTCCACAATGGTTAAAACCAAATCCACACGAGTAAACCCTAACTCAAGACAAGACCAAGTATATGATGAGTCTTCTTTTCCACAATTGTTAAAACCAAATCCACATGAGTAAACCTTAAGTACTCAAGACAATACCAAGTATATGATGAATCTTCTTTTCCACAAGAGTTAAAGCCAAATCCACAAGAGAAAACCCTAAGTGAGGGTAAACCCTAACTCAAGACAAAACCAAGTATATGATGAATCTTCTTTTCCACAACAGTCAAATCCAAATCCCTAGCAAACCCTAATTAGTGAGGGTAAACTAGCCTAACTCAAGACAAAACCAAGTATATCATGATGAATCTTCTTTTCCACAAGAGTCAAAGCCAAATCCACAAGAGCAAACCCTAACTGAGGGTAAACCCTAACTAGTTAAGACAAAAACAAGTATATAATAAATTTTCTTTTCCACAAGAGTCAAAGCCAAATCCACAAGAGCAAACCCTAAGTGAGGGTAAACCCTAACTCAAGACAAAACCAAGTATATGATGAATCTTCTTTTCCACAAGTGTCAAATCCAAATCCACAAGAGCAAACCCTAAGTGAGGGTAAACCCTAACTGAAGACAAAACCAAGTATATGATGAATCTTCTTTTCCACAAGAGTCAAAGCCAAATCCACAAGAGAAAACCCTAAGTGAGGGTATAAAACCCTAACACAAGAGAACAAAGTTTCTCCATGAAAGATTTACCAAGAATAAACCAATTAGAAATTAACCAAGAGATACTTCAAGAGAGAAGTCACCAAAGAGAAATACCAAAATCCAAGACCAAGTGGGAAGATCCCCACAAAAGCACAAGGCCAGAAACCAAACCCTAAACCAAGAAATTAACCAAGAGATACTTCAAGAGAGAAGTCACTAAAGAGAAAGACCAAAATCCAAGACCAAGTGGGAAGATCCCCACAAAGGCACAAGGCCAAAAACCAAACCCTAAACCAAGAAATTATTAACCAAGAGATACTTCAAGAGAGAAGTCACCAAAATTCAAGACCAAGTGGGAATATCCCCACAAAAGCACAAGGCCAAAAAACAAACCCTTAGGAATTTCGCATTTCTTGTCCAAGAGATAAGTGCGAGAGTGAGTGTGTGAGATAATGAACCTAGGCCTACATCTATTTATATGAGTGTGTGTAGGAAATGAACCTAAGCGTCGGATATGCGACGGCGCTTTCCATGTTAAATAGTTGACCAATTAAAGGCGTCGTCGCTTAAGCGACGCTTACTAACGCGTCGTCGCTTAACCGACGGTTATGAGAATAGCCATCGCTTCACCGACGCTTGTGGCCACATTTACAAAAAAAAAATGTATCCTTGTGATTTTTGGTATGTTTAAAAAGAGAAATCCACGTGCCGTCGTATTTTTCCGTCGGATTTTGGATCGAAATGTAGTCTAGTGGCGGTAGAATATTTTCATCTTGAAAAGTTAGATGTAAAAACAACCTTTCTCCATGGGGATTTGGAGGAAGAGATTTATATGTAGAAGCCACAGGGGTATGAGGTCAAAGGGAAGGATAATTTGGTTTGCAGATTGAAGAATATGTTGTATGGCATGAAGCAAGCTCCAAGGCAATGATATTTAAAATTTGATAAGTTTATGACAAAACATGGTGATAGTAGATGTCATCTTGACCACTGTTTTTATTTCAAGAGGCTAGATAATGAAAGATATATTATATTATTATTGTATATGGATGGCATGCTTGTTATAGGGCCTAACATGCAGGATATACATGTGCTCAAAAGGAAACTAGCTAAATCATTTGCAATTAAGGATTTGGGTGTTGTAAAGCAAATCCTTGGTATGAGAATAAAAAGAGACAGGAAATTTCGCAAATTGACATTGTCTCAAGGTGAGTACATAAAAAAGATGTTGGAGAGGTTTATAATGCAAAATGCAAAACCAATTAGTACACATTTGGCCAGCCATTTCAAACTAAGTAAGGATATGTGTCCCAAGACACATGAGGAGATAGAAGACATGTCCAAAGTTCCCTATTCATCAACAATTAGAAGATTGATGTATGCCATGGTGTGCACAAGGCCAGATATTGCATATGCAGTGGGATTGTGAGAAGTTATATGAACAATATTGTTAAAGAGCATTGGAAAGCAATACATTCGATTCTTAGGTATTTGAGGGGTACCACTTCTCATGAATTATGTTTTGGAGGTTCAGACACTGTTCTATAGGGATATGTTGATTCATATGTGGAAAGTGATCAAGACAGTAGGAGGAGCACCACAAGGTATGTTTTTACTGTAGGTGGAACAAGAATGAATTGGATTTCGGAACTGCAAAAGGTTGTTTCACTTTCAGCAACGAAAGCAAAGTATGTTGCTGCAACAGAGGCTAGTAAAGAGATGTTTTGGTTGCAGAGGTTCATGGAGGAATTGGATAAGAAGTAGGAGAATATCAGGTTGTATAGTGACATCCAGAGTGCCATTCATATTGCAAAGAACTCAGCCTTCCATTCGAATACTAAACATATACAACTCAAGTACCATTTCATAAGATCTGTTATGGAAGATGAACTGTTAAAGTTGGAAAAGATACATACTAGCTATAATCCTGCAGACATGTTGACAAAGGTAGTAATCAGCGAGAAAATGAGTTCTTGCTTGGTTTTAGTTGACCTTCAAGGATGAAGGTGAAGAAGTGAAATTTGCCAAGAACAAGGTTCAGAGCATAGTCCAACAAGTGTAGCAGCAGTGGAGTTGTTGTGATCAATATCCAAGTGGGATATTGTTGGTTGTGTAGCATGATATTCCATATTTAGAGATGTTATTGTTAAGCCGTGTTTGCACCCTAGTTTTACTGTATACTCGTCCTAGTAGAGGGGTGCGGGGGTGAGGGAGAGAAGCCCCCAAAATAAATTTTTGGGATGTTTGTTGGCCAATAGTTAACGGGCCCATGGTATTGGATGACCCATGGTATTTTACCATGGTAATTTCCCTATAAAAAGGAAAGCATTGTAATACAGTTGTGTATTGTATTGCAACATTATAGAACGATCTATGTGATTGTGAGAGAGAGACTATGAGAGAGTGAATTGGAAGTGCAGTGGGGTTGCTACAGGTTGTATCCCTTCATTTTGTTGGAAGAAATAATAATAAAAGACTGGAAATTTATGTGTGGACATGGCCCATCTTGGGTGAACCACATTATATTTGTGTCTCTCTTGTAATGTGTTTTAATATTTGCATCTTGTTTATTTTTTATTGTTATTGCTCTACGATCTTGTTTTTCTAACAAATAGATATCATTTGCAATCACTAGTTGTAAGTGACCAATTGGTAACTTATACATAAGACACGCATTAAAAGATCAGTTTGGATGATTGTTGACACTTTAACTATTTAAGACATGGCTATCATTATGCCTAACACTATAACATTTAAAAGAAAATATAATTTCTTTATACAATTATTATAATTTTAGAAATATAATTTTTATATATCTAAATATTCTTTAGACATGCTTTACAAATTATCAAATATTTATAATAATAACACTATAACATAATAGATACATTAATGTCAAATGTAAACACTGAGTAACCATATAGTTTAAATTGAAAATATAAAGAGCTAGAAACTTTTTTCGTAGTTATTTACATGAAATTGGTGTGAGCGTTAAAATCTATTATAAAGAATAATTTTAGGTTTCACCCAAATTATACATATAAAACAATACATTGTGCCTTTTCTAATCATATTATTATAATTAATGCATACCACAGATTAACTATACAAGATCAAAACCTTAATATGCATTAGATATTCAATGCAACTCCCACATCTTTTTGGTGTTAATGAAGGTTTGAAACCAAATATCAAGTGGGGTAAACATTAGCTTTATTTGTAATTAAAAAAAAATGGTTTTTGGTGTTAAAGAAGGCTTAAAACTAATGGGAGTGATGCTATTTAAATTTTTGATGACTTCAATATTATTATAGAGAGATTTGGGAAAGAGTAATCTTTAAGTTATGCAACTCAAACATGTGTCTTATAAGATTCAAACACATTTTTGTGGTCCAAAGGAAAGCTTATTACTTCTTCCCCATTTTCTCCATGGGTTCTCTAATAGAGGCATAGTTGCAGATGAACCTTTGATAATAACTCATGTGACTCAAAGTGGAGCATACACATAAATGTTGATGACTAGTTTTGATCACCTAGAAGGTGGGATCGTTCTCTCGTTTCCCTCACCTAAACAGGTGGGCAAGATTGCACCTCCAGTGGGTTCCAATAAGTCAGTGAGGAAGTGATGAAGTTTGAAGTGAAGTTGCTCTGGGTTCATTTATAGGATATAGAAATGACCCATAGTCTAAAGGAGGTTTCTGGGAGGGGGGTGCTTTTTAAGTTTTTGTTAGTCAGTTTTTTTATACATTTCCATGAATTTCAATATGGAAGCTCATAAACTTTTGAAACAGGTTGCTCTGTTATTAAATGGGTTTATAAATTTTCAGGAATATGTGGAAGGATTGCTTATCAAAGAAGAACTTGAAGCTGTTTTTTTAATCCTCATAGTTCTCATTATTCTATTTTTGACTGTTAGTTTCAAAAGAATATGCAAGGTCTTTTTTAGGGGAAAAAGACTATGTTACGTTGCACCTATAACCAACGCACCTTCATGTGTACCCCAAGGAGAGAGGGAAAATTTTTCAACCAAGAGGGGTGTTATTGAGCAATGGTGGTCATGGTCAGGACCTTTGGTTCTCCTTTAGGGGTACTATGGCTTAATGACACTGTTGACTGCCCTTTATAGCGGTTTTTGATCTCAGGGTTAGTGTTCAGGGCCCCTAAGGGTTGACCATTGGGTCACATGGATCCATATCCTGTTTACATGCTCTGGTGGACTCCGCATTAGCTACAACACACTTGTCTTCATTCACAACCACTTTGGACACCCTCCTGGCCCTTCAGTCAGTTCGTCCTTATTCTCCCTGTCCTTATCTCCTCAGAGGAATTCATCCTCTGTACTAGTCCTTTTAATGCTTTGAGGAGGGAGCTGAGGAATTTTACAACATTATAGGGGTTAGACGGGGTATAATTCCCTTCCTCCAGCTCACTACAGCCTTTTATTCAGAGTGATTCGCCTATTTGAGAGTGTTTTGGCACATGGGGATACAAATACCCCAGGTAGCCTACCTTAGGCTATATTTTATTATTATTTTCTTTTAATTTTAAGTTGACATTTTATAATTTCAAATTGACTTATTTTAAGGCATGTAGGCCTAGATATTTTAAAAAGTGAGTGTGAGATCATATAAATAGATCTCCTCACTTTCATTTCAAAAACATAACTTATGGGATAATACACTATCCACTTGTTTTACCCCTGTTAGGGTTTCTTTGGATGGATGTGCTCCTCTTGAGGAAGTTTTCTAGTTAATGCAAGATATTTTATGGTAATTCTTTGGTGAATCTTTACTTTTGGTGATGCTTTGATTTGTTGGAAAAACACGAGCACGAAGAGGTCAGGATTCTTACATTTTTGTTTGGATGTCGGTGGATGTGCATGTTCAAGTCTTAGTGGTAGCCCTAGAGTTGCACTTTTCCCTAGGATAAGTCCATTACCTTCCTTCTTGTTACCTTAGCAAGTTGAGGAACGTCTCCTTGTGAGGGTGCCCTAGTGTTTCTCCTTAGTTTTTCTTGGCTAGTTTCTTTACCTAGGAACCATTCCTCACTAGGTTAGCCATCCTCCCTAGAAGCCCTAGGTTGGGTAGTGATTTTGCTGGGCTAGGGTTTCCCTTGGTTTTCACACCTTTTCTCTTCTAAAAAATCTAGTTCCAGTGTTAGTTTAGGATTAGTTTTAGGTTAAATTTAGGTCTACAAGTTTATGTTGAAAACCCTAAAAATAAAAAATAAATATTTTTTTGTTTTTTTTGCCTCCCTAAAATTTCGGCCTCCTTCCCTAAAAACTCGTCCTAGCCCCCAGAGCCCTAAAAACCATAAGGTAGAATTATAGTGAAACCTAAAAATAAAATAAAAATCAAAGATCTCAAAATTTTCCCTAAAAGCTCCTAAAACAATCATAATTTTACCCTAAAAAACACTTATACTATGAAACGAGAACTTTATAATAAGAACAAGAATTCTAGCAATAAAACGATGTTTTTACACCAAAAACACCCCCCAAATAGAGAAGTGTTGATACCAGTATACATGTTTTTTTTTTCGAGGTAAAAATAGAGCCATGGCATAAACATCTCATAATGTTGTTTACAAAAACTTTGAAATCAACCCTTAAATTGGAAACATATGTTTTTATTCAATAGATAACTTACAACCTTTTTGAAACTTGCATATTAAAAAAAAACATTTCATAAATAATTTCACTACTCTAACCATAGAAAATCAAAGAAATTATGATGTTATTCATAATGAAATCATATATTAAACCATACAAAAACAAATGATTCATATAATTTTTTCCTCCAAAAAATATAATTTTGACCTTTTTTTAAATTAAATAAACAGAAAAGAGATTCTGAAAAAAGTTAGAACAAATTTTGATTTAAAAAAAAGACAAGATTAACGATAACATAATGAAAAACTATTTTAGAAAGTAAGTAAAAAAACAAAACAAAAATTATGTGTTTTTAATTTATAAAAAAAAAAAGTGTAAAAATAATTTTTTTAAACAAATATTTAAACAAAGTAAAATAAAAAATAAAAAATAAAAAACAAACTAAAAAAATAAAAATAAAAAATAAAAATAAAACACATATTACCTTACCTCCCTACGTATCCCTACCTACTCCCCACTACCCCCTCTCATTCACACTAGTACATGAACACATTTTTCCCACGGAAAATCGTTCATATTGCAACACTTGTGCATTGCTATAGAGACGAACATGACCCCTTTTTTCGTGGCAAAACTTTCGTCGTTGTAGCAACACTTTCCACAGTTCGTCTCTATAGCAACAGAAAAGACATGAAATGTGGTTTGTTTAAAAAATCAATCTGTGTCACTATAGCGACACTTCTCCGTCGTTATAGCAACACTTGCATCGTCTCTATAACAATACTTAGTTGTCACTATACCGATGGATTCACTTGTTTAAAATAAATGTATACCATCGATACTCTGTTTCTGTAGTGACGAGGTTCCATCGCTATAGCGACAAAAGGGCCTTTAACGTTCCAACGGACTTGCTACACTAGCAACGGAAATTTCGTTGCTAGCGTAGTAAGATTGTGAGAACATTAAAGGCATTTATGTCGCTATAGCGACGAGGTGCCGTCTCTATAGCGATGAAAAGGTCTTTAACGTTCTGACGGATTTGCTACACTAGCGATGGAAATTTCGTCTCTAGTGTAGCAAGTCCGTCGAAGAGTTGCACAACATCCGTCGCTAGAGTGATGGAGATCCAAATTAAAAACAAATGATGTTATAGGTGTGGCTCGTTCAATGCATTGGACTAGTACTCAATGAAAGATATTAGGAGGTGTTTGGATACCTTTCGTAATGCCTTTGGAGTTGTGGTCAATGACATGAAAATAGATTAATGGCTGATCAAGACTCACGATCCCCTGGGTTGGATTCTTGCTAACACTAGATCAAACCTAGTGAGATCATCCTCTATCTTAGGATCCCTTTGGGACCTTGTCTTTTTGTTGTTGAAATGCGAAGCTGGTCCCTTAAGACATCACAGTCCAATATTTTAATGTGGTGGTATAAGGATGTTCCTTGGAAAGGAAGCTTATAATGGTCTCATACATTCTACAAGTTGCTCATATATATTATGATCCTTGCTAGATCCTTATCAAGGGTTAGTTCAAGATATTAGAGTATATTCTATATCATTTCTATGGTCTAAGTACAATGGTGAGCAAGGGCTACCCATTATCCCTTGGGATGTTTGCATTATGCCTAAAGATGAGGGTGGTATTGGACTTATTGATGTGACAACTCAAGTACATATGTGAGATGCTACATGGATTGTCAAAATCCTTAAGGGATCTATCCCATGGAAAATTATTTTGCATCATCAATTTTAGTAAACTCAGTAGCTTTTGATCCAAAGACCCTTAGCTTGTGTGATATCATCTCATCACCACAACCTTCTAGGGTGTCTGTATATGTCACTTGTAAGAGAATTTGGAAGGCCTAGAGGTGTGTTACTCTATTTTTCAAATGTAACTTCTTAGGAAGTTATGTAGGATGAGATTTGGCATGGAATCCTATATGGGGCTAGATAGATCAAGGGTGGTGTATATTAGAGTGTACTACACTCCAAGCATGAAAACTAAGTAAGAAGGGTGTCCTCTTTTGAAGGGATTTCTAGGACTTCATTGTTGAGAAATGTAGCTTGGATAGGAACTTCTTGTAAGAGTTTTAGTATGAATGTGCAAGGAGTGGTTTAAGAAATTTCCTAAAGTCACCACTTAGGAAAAGTGGATAGTATTTGTATTATGTAATTCGCTTAGAAAAAGTGAAATATTATATTTTGAAGTTGAATCTAATAAAGTGTATTTAATACATCAATTAATTAGACAAGATTTAATCTAGGGCATCCATTTCAAGATGAGACTAAAGTTTTAGAAAAGCATAAAGATAGGAAAGATAGAGAAGTTGATCCATCTAAGCAGAATTAGCACACAGGAGATTAGATAGAATCTAGGAAGAAGGATAAAGAGCATGGTTGTATAGCAGTCATACAAAAATTGTATAGCCAATGCTATTATAGTAGTTGGTTTCCCCTTTTCTAAGTAATTCATACACCCCTTCAATAGGTTGTACTGATTTGTTTGAGGGTGATTTAACTGAATATAGATCTTCTTGTTTTAGTAGACTATGAAGGTTTCCTTGTAAGATTTGATCACTAAATTATAATATTATTTGAAAGAGGAAATATTTGTGTATGTGTTCATTTACTTTATGCTTCCACAATTTAAAAATCCAACTATTGTGTGATTGATGCTACATTCATAAAATAATTTATGCTTTTGCTGCAGGGGGATGAGGAGCTGGAGTTGGGAGAATATCCAAAGATATATCAATATTACTAGATGATGCAGAATAAGGATGGAATGTATAGTCTTATGTTTGAGGAATTGTTTTCAGATTAAAGTATTTAGCACATCTCCAAGTACCATTTATCACATATCAAAGTATTACAACTGAAGTTAGTGTCCATCTTTTTGGAGGCATAATGACTCTAAAGTGCAAAGTAACATTCATATTGAATCATTGCATGCTTACATATGATGGATATTAAGAAATATCACCCACCTTGGGTGTCAATGGGAAACCGATGTGGACATAGAAGTGAAGAGATGAAGATAAAGAAACAAAAATTGGTGACACTGAGACAAGAGTCATCCAATCTAATTCTTGTCTTCAACACTTCAAGGACGAAGTATTTTGAATGAAGCAGTGATGTAAAAAACATAAATAATCATAATAATAATAATAATATAACCACATAAATAACATTGTTATTAATAATAATAATTAAGTGAAGCATTTCCGGGGAAAAAATAATTAAGTGAAGCATTGCAAGTCATGCCCCTTCACCTCAAGACCATTAATGCATATTTAAATACTACCACAAGGTCATTGTAAGGCATCTATTTATTCAACGATTTATTTATTATTAATTTAAAATATATTTGTCTTATTCATAAAAGCACAATTGTGTTCATATAGTGTATTTTTTCAAACCAACTATCTAGGTCTTCTGAGATTCACCAATATTCTAGTCTACGCCTACTTTTGATTCAAAATTTCCAATTCTAAATAGTAAAAACATTTTGTTTTAAAATCAAACATTTCTTGAAAATTAATGGTAAACTCATCCAAAGTTATAGTATACCTTTCATGTTCTTGTTTATCTAGATCAAGTTGGTGACACCACTTATAAGCTTCACCCTTTAAGGGAAGGGAAGCAAATTGAAACATGATAAAAGTATTTCTCTGCATCGATTGTTATGGATTCTGGACAATTGCATTAATCTCATGGAAGCTGACAAAATGAAAATTTTCTTTAAAATATTCCCCTAATTCTTGTAGCACCAAGCTTCAAATTGGTCCCCATTTTCATTCTGATTTACACCTCGACAATCTCTTTCTTCATGTATTCTTCTTCACAAGTCTTGATCACCACCTATGTGTCTCCATTATTTTATCCTCCTATCAACTGATGATTTTAGAAGGACTTTCTCTGTATAGAGGTTCCCATAGATAGCTTCTCTCTAGATACCTTATCCTCCTATGTGTCTCTCTAGATAGCTTCTCCATGTCTTTAGTTGCATGTATAATTTGCTCCCCAAAATTCCCTCCTATATACCTCTTTACAATATTTTCCAAGTTCCTACAAAAAGTTTATTCTAGTTCTTGAAGACGTGATAGTCCTATTCTCCTTGTGGAATAGTATGGAGGGATGTTGTTATATGAGTTATTACAAATCCAAATTACAAAATTACAGATAAGGAAAAAGGACAATAAGACCCCAAAACATGAAAATACGAATAATATGCTTATGTTATTACATATGAAATTTGAATGCATAAGTACTTCATTTATTTCCTCCAACCTGTAGAAGGCAATTGCATGTGAGAATTTTCTTTGCAATACGAACACCAATTAACAACAAAAAAATTAAGCAAGAATTGCAACCTTGTGTAAGAAAGAGTATAGATGAGAGAATCCTTAAAATGCATCTAAGTAAGAAATAAGTGATGAAGTTTAGGAATAAGGGATTATTTTAGTTTTATCCAAAGTGGCAGTCAAGTATATATTTTCTCTAAGACTCTTAATGATATCTATTGCCACCTAAAGAGGCATAAATTCTTGATTTGGAAAAAAAATTACATATTTGGTTGGAAATCTTACATTTGGGGAGAATTCTACATATTTTCATCCAAATTTCTCTACTGAGACCACTTTCCACATTCCTCAAAGACTATTTTCATATTTAAAGGAATGATTCAACGTTATATGGACCTTGGGCACTGTTGCAAGAGAATCAGTGGTTTTCTAGGAGGACACCCTACACTAGAAGTTGACACATGGAACATGATCCCCATTTACAAGGTTAAATGCATGATTCTAGGAGTACTCATCATCCAAGGATGTCCTATGATATCTATGACCCTGCTTATTGATTAAGAAGCATATTTGAATAGGGAATTCAAGTAGGATAAATCACAAGGAAATAAAACTGTCAAGAGACTAATAATTGACAAACTTTGCACTAACTTTACCATATTCCAATGACACAGAGTTAGCGGTTTGATAGAACATTAGTGGGAATTTTTCTTACTGTTTTCTCTGTCCATATTCATTCCCAACAATCCAATGAATTAACCCAAACCTGATTCAATAATCCCTAACAATACTTCATACCTACCAGAATTGACCCATACATGACTATGAGGCCTCTTAATATTGATTTCACCAAACAAGCTGACTCATATCTGAGCTTTGAGGTCAGAAACAAGACCAAAACTGATCTTGAAGCTAATACAAGGTAAAATCATGCTTTAGACTTCTTGGGAAACTTCATAGGAATAATCCATATTTGAAAACCCATCATCAACAACAAATACAATAGAAAATAGAAATAAACCAACTTAAATGATGGTACGTTGAATGAAATAAACATTTAGGATCTATGAAGGTAAGATGAAAGAAACAAACCTTTAAGATTTGCATAATATGCCATAGAGTCTACCTCTAGATCACTAAATGTATGAAAACATTAACCCTTCTTCTGGCCATGAATATTTATGCTTGGGAATATACCTGAGAGTGTAGGTTAAAGTTTGATCTTGTTCAAACAATTTGTACTAGCATTTCCCTTGATATGATCTTGTAAATACCGCGTACAAAACTACCCAGAATCATAACTATACCATTCAACAAGTAGGGAGGGTGCGTCTTCAGCGACAGTGAGCAAGAAGCGAGAACTTGTGTTTGTATTTGATGCATATAGAGGGGAGACACACCATATAGTGAAGTATTTGTTATAAAATGAGGGCGCATTGTATTCATGTGGTCACTATGTAGAGGGAACATCACTGTGTGAGGATTATACACTCATCCCTTATCAAATCTAGGAAACACACCCATTGCTCTGTGAAGCATGAGTATCCCTTTGAAAAGAGTATTCTATAGGAGGGTGAATTCTTTGGGAAACTGTACCAGTTTTGAAGTTTGCATAAAGTCTTCACCCTAGCCATCTTGTCTAGCCATTATATCATCTCCAAGGACAAAATGCAGACATATGAGTACATATATCAGTCTGTCACAACTACAGATATTCGTGGTTGAATTGGAATTTAAAGACAAACATCTACAACATCCATTCACCAATTTGGTAGTTACAAATACTCTCGATTGGGATGAATGAGAGGCACTCTTAATACTTCATTATAGTATGATTTCCATGTCCTAAAAGAAGTCATTGTTCATTATTTTAGTGTCATAAGTAATGTACAGGAAGCTTATCTATAAATATGGTGCTTTAAGTTTGTAATCAGTTCTGAGTATTGTATGACCATTTAATGTGATACTTTACTCTATGACGAAATTTGGTTGATTTTCATTGGATAAGAAGAAACCTTTATGTTTGTTAGATTAATATTTAACTTCGTAGGACTGATTTGTTTTCTCGTTTATGGTTCATATTTCACAAGTTTTCCACAGCAGTATATAGCCATAGTATTGGAGAATTTCAGATACCCTAATCAAGAAAAACATTTCAGTAGTAAGTCAACATTATGCATGGTGTTGAGAAAATCCTTAACCAAATCATTGGCCATTGAAAAAATTTCAGCCCAGATAGCCATGAGATATTATAGTGGTTTCGGAGCCATTGGTTCTTCCATCCCGTGACTTATGATTTTTTATGAATCCAGAAAAGACTGAGCCAGTCACTTATAGAAGAAGAAGAAGAGGAAAACTGAAACCCATTTTCCTATTAGAATACAGGGAAGGACTCATTGAATCAGAGGAAGAAGAATATTTGCAAGAAGAAGACGAATAGAAACCAAATATTGAAGGAGAATAAATGGGTGACCAAAATGATCCAATTCAAACTATAACACGCCAGCCTCTTTTGGCTCAAATTTTAAACTAAAATCAAGTTTCAAGGCTTCTCCTATAGGTTTGATGAGGTTTTAGTATTGTTGTTATGTCCCAGACTTGTTGTTTGAAGGACAAAGAGACCCAAACATGTTGTTTCGGGATGATTTCACCCATAGTGGTACCCAACATTTATTTTAAGGTTATTTTCATGACTTTTTATTGTTGTAAAGGATCACGAAAAGTATGGGTTTTCTCCATAACTATTGTGCAAGGGTTCGAACATATTCACTTCATGTCCATAATACACCAGAACATGGAATTGCTTAGGATTTTCCACAAACTTCACTTGAGCAAGCCTAGATTCAACCCAAATTCGTTTTAAATTTAGAGTATGAAATCAACCATATTTGGTTTTTGTTGTGAATTCATGGATAAGATTTCCTGATTTAGGGATGTTTTAGCCTCTAAAATTCCTCAATACTGACCATATTTGCTTTTCTTATGTTGTTGTTTATAATAATCGACCCAAAATTATGAGTAAGTGTTGTTATAGGGTTATTTTGACCGTAAGAATTGTCTACTTCTTTTGCAGTTTCCACTAGTATTGCAGAACTAGTTGTATCAATTTATGATATTGAGATTTAGGGTGATTCAGATCCAGATCCAGTCCCTACTCCCAAGCAGGAATCTAGGAAGATGGCTGGAAATCCATCTGACACACAAAATACAAAGAACATTGCACTATGTCATGCAATCTCACCTCCTGCAAAGAGATGCAACAAACTCCCTATCAGATGATACATGGAAAGGTATGATCAGTTACATTTCTTTCAGAATAATAGAGTGGATCATTCACCTCTTCATCCAGAAAGAGGAAAAGGTTACATTCCTCCTTCCTTCCATCATCAATTTGGGAGAAGATGGAGAAGTCTACATGTCAGGTCCCAGGATACCTGTGCACAGAACATCATGCATGTTGCTTCGCTACATCACAGAGATGAAGGTTGCAGCAACATATTTTCAAGTTTTTTAAACTTGAATCCTGATTCTATCTGCTTAGTTAGAGGAGGGGGGGGGGTTTCCCATGTGGTTTTTTCCCTGACTCCTTGTATTGAACAGTTACTTTACTTGTTGTAATGGGTGACCTATGGTCTTACTGACTAGGGCCCACAAATTTTCCAAGTTATCATTTAGGGGGGGGGGGGTTAGGATTATAATCCTCCCTTGTCCAATTTGGTCA
Organism: Pseudotsuga menziesii; assembly: GCA_001517045.1. Lineage (NCBI taxonomy): Eukaryota > Viridiplantae > Streptophyta > Pinopsida > Pinales > Pinaceae > Pseudotsuga > Pseudotsuga menziesii. The sequence goes on from LPNX010988499.1 coordinate 22,473, forward strand.
ATTATATCTAAATCTTGAGTCCTTTCAATCTATATTTAGTCNTCCACTTAGCCTAATTGGGGCACATGTACTAGTTAATAAAGTGTGGGGAACACTAATTGAGGCTAACTTACACTGACTACACTTGCATACATCAGTTTAGGAGCCTCCTAGATCAATCCCTACAAATTAGGAGCCACTGGGAGTGTCGTCACCAAATTCCATTAGTTTATTTCAGTTGGTGACTATTCAAGCTCAGTTAGGAGTCAGTTACATTCAGTTTTACTACGTTAGCACTAGCTTTGCATGGTTGCATGCAAGTGAGACGCATTTACTCACCTACCTCAGTCAGTTAGACTAGTTATCTGATGATTAAGACTGAATTAGACACTTGAGTTAGGTTTTTGAACTTTGATAGTGATTTAGACAAGTTTAGTTGCCTTGCAGTCAAGTAGAGTCAAACCAATTCAAATTTCCTCACATGGATTCAAATTGCATGAGTCTATTTAGCCATTGTACTACATTGTAATTAATTATCATAGTACTTTTGATTAATGAAAGCATTCACAGTTGCAAGCCATTTTTGCATTGTTTCATTCTTCAATTTCTGAGTCAAATTGTATGATCTATCTTATGAGTTGTGTGTCGGCCCACAAATATATGTGCTCAATTAAATATAGAGGAGGGTATTGGGCCCTGTTACCTTTCAAAATGCGTTGTTTTTTAGATAGACTTTCCAGAAACACAAGTAGACTTGTTGTCATAATGATGTTCAACAAATTGGAACATGTGCCTCGAGGATTTGTATTTGTACAGGAAAATGTGGTTTTTCCATCAAGCAAGCTTGAAAAAATATATTTCTACTTGGAATATGGCTATATAATCCAAATTTGAAAGGTGGGTACTCAAGGAAAGAAAAACAAATTACACATATAGTAGATTATTCAAAGACCTATAGGTGACAAGGTGTATTTCAAACCTGTAGAAGTAATATTACCATCACTTCAAAGAATCCTTTTCCAAGATAATTCTAAGATGTTAAAGGCCTCGGGGGGTTAATACGAGACTTTTTATGACATTATTCCTTGTCTCTTTGGGTTACCATTCAATACACATTCATGTAGCATATTTGAGGGAAGAATTTATGTGTTGTTTTATGATAAAATCCTATTTGTTGAAGCTTGTTCAATTGCCTTGGTTGATGTTTCTTACGGTGGAATGAAAATTGCTTGGAGGAGTTTAAAATGTCCTCATGTTGAAATAATAATAATAAAAAATTAACGGATACAACCAAAATTTCATCTACATATATGTTTGCAAAGGTTTCTCAAGAATATTGTCTATATCATCCAAATATATCCATAGTTGGCAAGGTTGTTTTATTATTATTTTGTTCATCTTATCACCCATTGAGAACTCAAACAGCCTAATTTGGAATTCTAGTATTCATTTTTCTTACCCCTATTTTTGTATGTGTGTACCTTACAATGGTATGGTTATTTAGAGCAGTTTTGGGCCTTTTTGCATCCTTAAAAGAGAAGTTATGGTGACCAAAGGTATTGAAGGAACCCCAACAACATAATGTGCTAGTGTTGGGGATGAAGAATCACTATCGCGAAAGAGGGATGACCTAGGCATAAAAGGATACTTGTAGCAGCAACATCCTACTAGAAAGTAAGAAAACATTCATGGAAACATCCCCAAGAGATGGTAATAAAATCTAGTAGTAAGGATAATTTGTGCCAATAGTGGAATAACTGTAGAATCATATATAGGATTGTAATATGTTTCATAATACCTCTTCACAACTTCATTCCAACGTGAAGACATATGGAAGGTGTCCAATTTGTTCCTCATTTATGTCTACATTTTTTATTTACCTCATCTCTGGGAAGTTCTGGACCATATAACATCAAGAGAAACACATTTAGTAGTGGTAAACAAACATCATTAGGAAACCTGTGCATTCCAACAACCTCAAACCTCCTTTCTAGGCAGAAATGATGGTTGTTCAGAAATCCTAATCAGCAATTGACATCAGCATTATGAATTCTAGGTGCTTTTTTCCATATAAAAAGGTGCAAACAGAACTAAAAAGCAGATCCAGGCAGTTGATGGAGGCAGTTTAGTGATAAAAAGGGCCTTAAATCAGCATCAAATGCAATAATGAGCATTCCTTTGAGCACAAACAACCCTAAAATCAAGTACGGGCATAAATAACCCTCAAACAACCTGAAAACAACAATAAACTTATATTTCTCGACATTTTGTGGCATGGGCACTTCTTAGATGAATTTATATTTTACTTCAAGTGATCAGCAGTTATGGGCACCTCTTAATCCTCGTACAAACTCCAATATCAAATATGGGTGGCATTGAGTCATAAGCACAATAAAAACACATTTTCTAGCACTTTTGAGCATTTATTGGCAATTTTGGGCATGTTGGATCCTATTAAAAAGCATTAAGGTCGAATCTGGGCATGTATAAGGGTCAAAAAAACCCTAAAATAGTGATAAACGGCATCAAAACCAAGATTTGACAAGTTCTGGGTGGTTTTTGAAGCATGTACAACAGTCTTAAGGAGTTCCTAGGAATGGATTTGAATGGAATAAGCAATAAACCAATAGTTTTGAGTCAATGTTCAACCCTAAAGGAAGCACTAGTGGGCCACACCTTTCTTGCATTCCTCACCTCATGTCTAGAATACATTGTTGGACTTTGGAGTATTATTTCCATGCCCTGGCTATCCTTACGATGTCCAACTTTATTATGAAATGATAACAATATTTTATATGCCATTGATGAGAGGTATTACATGCTTGGAGGTCACTTTATGGAAGCAGTCCCTCTTGGAGGTCAAATGGAGTGTTTTGTGGACATGGCTTGTAGAAGTTATTTTCATTTGGAGCTATCTGATTGCCATGTGGACACTCTCACATTGTAACATTGCCCTAACGAAATTTCTTTCATCACTCTTGAGATGTATTGTTGGAGTGAAGAGGGAGTTTGGGGAATCATCAATCCCTCCTTTTCTGGTCTTTGCATCGTTTGAGAAGGACATTTCCCTTTGAATCTAAGTTTGGTTGCATTGTGGGCACATGTTGATGGAGTAGCCACCCTTTTGGGAGATTAATTGCACATTTTAGTTGGGGCACATACCTTGGAGTATCCTTTTGGGTTGTTAAGCAGAAATCCATTGTTACTTGGACGTTACTTCATGAGTTAGCGTCCACCTTGAGGTTTCTAGATGGGCTCATTCCCTTGGTGAAAAGAAAGAGAGCACTTAAGAGGATGATAATCTTGTGTTTAAAGCAATGCAAATATGTGCTTAGCTTTAGAAGCTATTATCTAGCTACTAAGTATTGGAGATATCTTGGGTAAATGCGTTCCATATCAAGAAACATCTTTGGTTGGTTAATTAGAGAGACGTGAAGGTCATCACAAGCAACCATTACAGGGACAATGCTTAAATTTGTTATTTATAATTGGCTTTAATCAAAGGAACAATGCTTAAATTTTTTTTTTTGGCTAAATTTCTTCTAGCTAACATTATAGTCTATAGTAGCAACAGTTGCAACAAAAGAAAATTCATGAAAAGGGGCTCGTACATTTGAAAAATTAGGAACTGAAACAACATCAAATAGGTCATTAGAGACATTCAAGGATGCTGCAAAGGGTACACTTCCTATTCTTGGCACAATTGCACAAAATAGGTTGTCAGCAAAAACCTTGGCACACTTCCTTTGAAAAGCATAGGGTCTCATAGGAAGCTTGGCACAGTTCCACAATATTTCATCCACATTATTTTTAGAAACATAGAAACAACTTACAAACTCAAAGATTCACTTCAATTCAAAAATATTTCATCCACATATGAAACATAGAAACAACTTACAAACTCAAAACTTCACTTTCTTTGACAAACGTAAAGCTTGGCACACTTCCTTTGACAAACATTTAGCTATATAAGCCACATTTGAAAGGTCAGCGCTCACGGAAAGAAAAACAAAGTACACCTATAGTATATTATTCAAAGACCTCTAGGTGACAAGGTCTATTCCAAACTTGTAGAAGTAACATTACCATCACTTCAAAGAATCATTTTCCAAGATCATTCTAAGATGTTAAAGGCCTCAGGGGGTCTAATATGAGACCTTTTATGACATTATTCCTTGTCTCTTTGGGTTACCATTCAATACACATTCTTGTAGCATATTTGAGGGAAGAATTCATGGTGTTTTATGATAAAATCCTATTTATTGAAGCTTATTCAATTTCCTTGGTTGATGTTTCTTACGGTGGAATGAAAATTGCTTGGAGGATTTTTAAATGTCCTCATGTTGAAATAAAATCATTTTTAGCAGCTACAACCAAAATTGCATCTACATATATGTTTGCAAAGGTTGCTCAAGAATATTGTCTATATCATTCAAATATATCCATAGTTGGAAAGGTTGTTGTATTATTGTTATGTTCATCTTATCACCCATTGAGAACTCAAACACCCTAATATGGAATTCTAGTATTAATTTTTATTACCCCCATTTTGGTATGGGTGTACCTTACAATGGTATGGTTATTTAGAGCAGTTTTGGGCCTTTTTACAGCCTTAAAAGAGAAATTATGGGGACCAAAGGTAGTGAAGGAACCCCAACAACATAATGTGCTAGTGTTGGGTATGAATAACAACTATCATGAAAGAGGAATAACCTAGGAATAAAAGGAGACTTGCAGTAGCAACATCCTAGTGGAAAGTAAGAAAACATTCATGGAAACATCCCCAAGAGTTGGTAATGAAATCCAGTAGTAAGGATAATTTGTTCCATTAGTGGCATAACTGTAGAATATAATTTGTTCCATTAGTGGCATAACTGTAGAATCATATATAGGATTGTAATATGTTTGATAATACTTGTTCACAACATTTCGTTCCAACGTGAAGAAATATGGAAGGTGTCCAATTTGTTCCTCATTTATGTCTACATTTTTTATGTACCTCATCTCTGGGAAGTTCAGGAACATATAACATCAAGAGAAACACATTTAGCAGTGGTAAACGAACATCATTAGGCAACATGTGCATTCCAACGGCCTCAAACCTCCTTTCTGGGAAGAAATGATGATTGTTCTAACATTCTAATCATCGATTGACATCAACATTATGAATTCTAGGATCTTATTTTCCATAGAAAAAGGTGTAAACAAAACTAAAAGCAGATCCAGGAAGTTGGTGGAGGTAAGGTTAGTGATAAAAAGGGCCTTAAATCACCATGGAAATCAATTATGAGTAGTCCTTTGAGAAAAAACAACCCTAAAATCAGGTACAGGCATAAATAACCCTCAAACAACTTGAAAACAACAATAAACTCATATTTATCAGCAGTTTGGGGCATGGGCACTTCTTAGATGAATTTGGGTTTTATTTTCAAGTGACCAATAGTTATGGGCATCTCTCAGTCCTCATATAAACTCCAATATCAAATCTGGGTGGCATTTTGAGTCATAGGCACATTAAAAACACATTTTCTAGCACTTTTGAGCATTTATTGGCAATATTAGGCATGTTGGATCCTCTTAAAAAGCATTAAGGTCAAATTTGGGCATGTCTAAGGGTCAAAAAAAACCTAAAATAGTGATAGATAGCAGCAGCCAACATATCAAGCAACATCTTTGGTTGGTTAATTAGAGAGACATGAAGGTCATCACAAGCAACCATTACAGGGACAATCCTTAAATTTGTTATTTAGAATTGGCTTTGATCAAAGGAACAATGATTAAATTTGTTTTTTTGCTAAATTTATTCTAGCTAACATTATAGTCTATAGATTATATCTCTTTGTAAATCCAAATCCCAATATTGCAAACACTTGTTGGAAAAATGACACTTAACATCTTTGCAATTGCATAGAGAAATCTACATTTAACTTAAGTAACAACCAGTTTAGCTCCCATGGCATGTAGTGGTATGGATGCACACCATAGGTTAAACAGGAAAACTACTATGATTAGAAAGAACCATAATTATTTCAGAATAAAGGTTCCAAGACAAGATCTTTCCATAATAAGTGCTAAACATTGAAACGTCTCATTCCAACCAATATTATCATAATTTGCAGATAGTATTGATAACCAATCGTAAGAAGTCGTGATTCTGATTTAATAAGCATGAAGTCACAATGTATCCAACCTATACAAATGCACATCCATTAAATTCATGCATAGATTGCAATGTACGAAGATGCTAGTTTTTTTTTTTTGTTGGCAAAGTGGTGGAACCCCCCTGACTAGCAGGGTTGCCATTGGCTAAGAAACCATGAACCAGGGGCATCTAAGCCGTCAAAATCACCCGGGGATTGTACCCGGCTTGGACTGCACCAACCCTTAACATGGTTGGATTTTTTGGTATCCGACGGGATTAGAACCGGTGACCTTCCAGCTTAGGGGGCATCTTAACCATACCCCGCCACCAACTATTCTACATCTGGAAAATGATGCTAGTTAATCATATACAAATAAGCATATTAGCAATATAAGGAATTATAGAAGTTCAATAATTGCACTGTTATTTTGAGTTGCATTTGAATATGGAAACTACAGCATGCCCATTGACACCGATAAGAAAAAAAAAATCATTATTGTGGACATGTCACATTATCATTTGCAATGCTGAAATGACTAAGGAAAAAGAAAATTTATTTAGATGTTGGGGAATACCTCCCTTATCCTCAGACTTCAACCTCTTATCTTTAGGTTAGTTTCCTGAGACTCAACTAGACCAACATATAGGTTAAAGGAGAGAATGATGAACTGGAAAAGACCCTAAAATATATCATCCAACCCTCACAAATAAAAAACATTAGCGGTACGACCAACACACAATAAAAAAATGATAGCAAATTACTCCAAAAAATTCATATAAGTGGATGGAACCTAAGGAGGTCTATTAAGGTCAACGCAAGGGTGGACAATAATCCTAAGCGGTCGCGCTGGTCATCAACAAGCTGGACACCAACAATTAAGGGTTGTATAGCTCAACATTACCATGCAAGGGTCAATCATGGGTCACCACAAGGATAAAAATCACATATAAGTAAACATGCAAGTCAATGTATCATAATAAGGCAACACGACATCATACTAGGATCATGCACATCAAGTCATTGTCAAAGGTAGGTTACTCGGCCTTCTCAACTGTATGTGGTCATATGTCTCGTGTGTCTCATGCAATCAGAGGAAGCTCATAATCATCATCCCAGGATAAGGAAGGTCATGTGGTCATCTCATCTTCATCAGGTTAAATCAACAAGGGGTGGCCAAGCCCTTGACGATAACCATAGTCCTCAGAAGATGTCACACATATTCAAAAATAAGCTATGCAACAAAGTGAATAAACATTTCGCATATAAATTTCAAAAAGCACAAACATAGTTATATTAATTGTTCTAATCAAAACAATACTATCAAACATAGAGCTACATAAATAATTAAAGTACTGAAAACAAAAGTAGTAATAGCAGTAAACCAATTATAAATGATATGGTCATCTCATAATCCTCTGGTTAAATCAAGAAGGGGTGACCAGTCCCTTGAGAATAACCATAGTTATCTAAAGATGTCACACATATTCAGATATATGATCTGAGCAATAACATGCAGATGTGAAAGCTCAATTCTAAAATATCATCATGCAATGACTAGATCAATAAACTTGTAACAAAACTGAAAATAGCTCATGCCTTCACTCAACCAAATACAAATCTTAAATGTTTACAACTGCATTTTTTTATGTTCTGTTTTTTTCTCATAAATTCGAAGAGGGAGACTTCATATTTGGTGTCTTTCCCCATTGTAGTTGCTGTGCCCTCTTTTTCCTTTGATTGTGTGGATATGCACCCCCATACCATACTTCTGGTACGTCAATTAGAAGGGGTGTAGGTGGATGGACAGGGGCATCATCTGCAAAAACCAAGACAATTAAATAGATATAAATGCGAAGTTATTATTGATATATGTATTTCATTGTTTTCAATTTCATTACAATGATCATTACTTGCTGGATGACTAGCCAAGTCAACTGGAGTGTTCATTGGCTCTTCCATTTGTTCCTCTCCTAGCTGAGCATGAGAAGGTACATGCTCTGCCATTCATAGAAAAATATTAATTAGCAATCGTCATCAATTATGTATTTAAAACCATATTGAATACAAATCTGTTTTATAGAATAAATACCTAAATGGCTAGGCAGCTCCCCACCATCGTGTGGTACCGGTTCGGTACCGCTACCCTCGCTGCTTTTGTTGGTCTCACCCTGAAAACAAAAAAAAGCATTCATTTTTCGATGTAATCATTCATGGATAGATTATGCAAGTACATTACAATGGTGTCCTTATTGCTTTTATTTACCTTTGCATGAATCAATGGGGAAACTAGGGTTTTCCCAAAGCTTTTTCGATGTTCCATCACATGCTGAAAACTGTACATGAAGTCGAGCTTCAAGTCTTCATCAGTGGCTTCCTCTTGAAAAGAATTTCCCTGCAATGCATAATACCATGTAAATTATTTGTGATAAATCAATTAATTGTTGGCTACAAATAATGATCAAATGATTATTACAATTCGTGCCCTTAGCTTCTGATATCCACCCTAGCCGAGTTTGTGTTGCCCTTGTTTTTCCAATATTTCCTTTATTTCTTTAGATGTGTCGGAGAGCCTATGAAAGGTTGCAAATACGTTAGATATTGCAACTTAAATCTATTTAAAAGTTTTAAAAAATGAACATTGTGCATTGAAAATATGATATGTGCCATACCTTCTTGAACTGATTGGCCTATTCTTTCCTTGTTTTCTCAATTCCTTCTCCTTTGCATCCTTGATGAGATCCTTCCACTCCTTCTCTAGAACCATCAAAGGACGCTCATAGTTTTGGTTAATTTTCAGATTGTCCCTATAATCTGCCCTGACATATTTCAAATTTAACCCAATTGTTGTGGTGACACCTTTTTTTGTTGAAGGTTTCACCAAACAAGTTGACCATGTGGTTCATCAAATCATCTTTTAATTTGTCATTTTGGGCATTCCACCGTGTATGAATGGTGGGCCCAAAAATCTCCAATGCTTTATCATGCAGGTTCTTATAAAAAACATTATTTCCTGCAAAAAACATTTGATCATTAATTAAAACTAGTTTAAGTTATGTGGCTTTGAATTACATGAAAAAAACACATAATAAATTAAATAATATATGCAATATTTGGTATCTGGATTGGAATACAGTCATCGTTAACCAAGAAGCTAATGGGAAATGATCCCTTGCTAACCACATGTATTGCACCAGGATAGAAACTATCACATTCGATGCCATTTTCCTCTCTACCATCAAGTGGAGTAGTGGTGTTTGAAGGGACATATTTACCTCCAACATTCGTTGAGGGCGTGGCATCTAAAGTGCATTGTTATGTAGGAGAGTAAAATAGCCTTGTTGGTACGGTATATTTACGATGTGTTGAACCATCGCTACTACCAATACCGCCCTCTGCAGCATGTTCTTGATACATGGGTTTTGGCTTCAAAAAATTCTAAAGAATAAAACTTCAATTGATTAGAACATATCAAAAAAGGAGAACTAAAAAAACATAAATGAATATATGTAGTTCTTAAAAACTTTCAAATATGCCCCTTACCCTGTATTTTTTATCTTTCTCCTCAATTCATCAATTTGTGGCAGGGTATTTTTTAAGGATTCTAATATTATGCTTAAGTATAGTATTATAGGCGATTGTTTTGGATTGAAAAAAACATGTTTATAGATAGGTAGGAGAATATTAAGAATGAAACATACAATTAACACTGAAATGTGTAAATTTTGGCGAATATTATGATAAAAAAAAACATATTTCATGTAAATATAGGCGATATTAGAGACTAAAAAGCGAATTTATTTTTTGAAAAAAAACCCAAAAATAGCCAATTGGCAAAATTTTGCCCCTAAAAATTACCCTTTGTGCTTGTATTTCTTCAATCATTAGATCAATTAAAATCAGATCAAGAAGGTCTTAATTGCGCTTTTTCAAAGCTAATTTCACAGTATCCTTTGGGTCGGTTGAATAATATATCTCTATGTCATTGACCACATCATCACCTTGATGTGGTGTGCTCTACGAACGTCAATAAAAAATTCACGTAAAAAATATATAATGCATATAATAACAAAAAAAAGTACTATAATCATGTTTAGGTACTGTTACACTATCATTTACCTGATGCGATGGCATTGGTGCCCTCCCATGGTCACCCTGCCACAATACAATAAGCAAGATATATTCATATCGATAACTAAAAATTGAACTATGTATAATAAACTTGATTAATAAAAAAAACTTTATTGTTACTATGAGAGTCAACTTTACCTGTCCAGAAGCTCTAGGTGTGCTCATAGTATCGGCCCCCTACCACAATACAATAAGAATGATATCATATTGAAATATTGATCTCAATAGCAAAAAAATTGTCAAATGTTAACAGATGTAATATAATCATGAATTTTGGTTACTATTACATTGATTCTATTAGGTACTATTAAACTAACATTTACCTCATCTGTCACCATTGGCGACTTTCCATAACCAACTTGTGGCATATGGCCACGATCACCCTGCCACAATATAAGAATTAGGACATATTAAAAATGAAAATTACATATATAACAATGTCTCTTAAATGTGATTAATGAAAAGCATGACATATAATTAACCATGTGTATATTATAAAAAGTATGACATAAATAAACTTAAGGTTTGCTGAGATTCCGCAGTGAGGATTCATGGCATCTGATGGAGAATCTGCGGTTAGAGAGTTTATTGTCGACGTTTTGAACCAAGCGTGGCTCATCTTCAGGACAAAGCGATGCCTGTAGATTGTTTTTCTTTCATTGGTGCATTAATACAGAAACCGTCATTTTGAGAGGTGGTGTAATTTATAAGCCGACTAGGTTTTGAAGGTCAATCTAGGGTTTAATAAATTGCTT
>LPNX010988499.1:33673-91932 GCA_001517045.1 Pseudotsuga menziesii
TAATCAACTTTATTCTTTTGATTTTTTATTTAATCTTATTAATGAATTATTTAGAAAGATTAAATAAAAAATCAAAAGAATAAAGTTGATTATAAAATTTAAAATTTAAAATTAAAAACTAATTAAAAGATTACAGTCTAAAATTAAAAATTTAAAGAATAAAGTTGGTAAAAATAAAAATAAAAAAATTAATTAATTACTTAAAAAGAATAAAATTTTACAATTTAAGAATTACATAAAAGAATAAAGTTTTACAATTAAAGATTTACATAAAAAACCAAAAAACCTTAAAACCTTCAAGTTTAATGAATTTTAAATATTTTACATTGAATTTAATTAAATTAATTATACTAATAAACTTTTTTAAAAATAATAAACTAATTTGAATAATTTACTTTACAAATTACTTTACAACCCTAGATACTATTTTAATCAGTCAAAAAACAATAAAAAAGAAGAAAATATTTTAGAACTTTGAAATAATAAAATAATAAGCAATTTATTAAACCCTAGATTGACCTTCAAAACCTAGTCGGCTTATAAATTACACCACCTCTCAAAATGACGGTTTCTGTATTAATGCACCAATGAAAGAAAAACAATCTCTAGGCATCTTTTTGTTCTGAAGATGAGCCACGCTTGGTTCGAAACGTCGACAATAAACTCTCTAACCGCAGATTCTCCATCAGATGCCATAAATAAACTTGATGCAAGAGAAAAATAACAAGTCATCGATCAAAGGTTGAGTTAAATGTTGCATAAGAAACTTACCCCCAAAATAGCAACCCCCGCATCTGTTCAATTCAAACCATAATCGATCAACAACTCTTCACCTCCAGCTATTGATTTTGTTGCACATACGAATACACGATTTCCTTCACGCCCCTCAAATAGGAAATTGGGTAGCTTATGTGTTGACCCTAGTTGTGTGCTATTTATAAACCCTATGATATTTCCTGAAGCTTTTGGCCTTCCATCAATATACAGAGTTTCTCCTTTGTTCAGACTGTTGTCCAATAGTTGACAATTATTTGTTGCCACTCTGTATGTCTACATAATTCACGTATATTGGACCAACAACAACCAGTCATTTTATTTGTAGCATGGACCAACATACTCCATCAATTCAGTTTCAGTTCCATATGACACTTTTATGCCATCCATGGAAAATAGCCCCAGTCCATGTAAATAGGATGGAGCAATGCGATAAGTCCACCCATTGAGGAAGAAATTTGTTTTCACTTGGGGTATCTCCTTGGGTATCATTGAAAATATGTATATACCTCAGGGGCAACTCAATGTCACCTATGCACTCGTTATCATAAGCACATGATCCTCCTTTAGAAACAAAAAGTTCCATGCATCTATAAAATTTTCTCCTTACCTTTTCACCTCTAGTTGATCTCAACCAATTAGATCTTGTATTATATGTCTCACTTTCAACCTCTTCTAGTCTATCTTCCTCACTTGAGGAAGATAGATCCGACAAGTACCTATTTGGTGGTACCTACAATCATTAAAATTTGGTATTATTTATTGCCTACAAACAATATTTAGGTGCAAAATTGATTATTTTGGATATTATTTATTTTTGGGAAAAGGATAAAAATCATCATTTGCAGGTTTTATTTAGATATTTATGAAGGAATGGGATCCTAACTATGAATATTCCTTGATGGAGAATTTTTTTTCATCTAATGAACCACCTTTGCATGATATTTCAAATATAGAAGAAGAGGTGTATGAAGAGGACATGTCTAATGCATCTCCAAGAGAATAATATTTGGTTGATGAAAGCAAACAAACATCCACTTCATCCTCTCTTTGTCAAGACAAGGGTTTGATTTTGAATCATAGTAGGGACATGGACTGTCCGAAAAGTTGTAAAGAACCTATCTATGATACTTGTGGCGATGTGTATAGTGAAGGTATTGTATCCATTGAAAGAGCTATGGGGATTTTTCCTTTATAATCAACTAGATGAGAGGTTCATCACAGGTTCAAGATATCGGTATTATACATATGGTGAGACATCTGAAGGAGGCCAATGCCATTTTCCAACATATCTCTTTTGATCATGTTTTTCAAGAGCACAACATTGGCATTGTTTAACTCTCAAAACAAGGTTTGGATATGAATATCAGATCTCTCTATGTAGAGGAATTTCGTAGGAGTAGATTGTTTTCATGCAAGACAATTTCCCCATAATTTAAATTAATATAGACATTTTCTAATGTTTTAAAAACAAAAGTCACGATATTTTGTCTTTTTTACAAATATGTACATCTTCTTTTATTTCTTTGTATAGTAGTTTTCATAGTAGGTGTACATATCAAACATCTGAAATATATATATATATATATATATAGAGAGAGAGAGAGAGAGAGAGAGTTGGCTAACATATTTATTATGAGAATTGTCTTAAAAGAGAGGATAGGCTTATGATTTTACAAAATAGAGAAGCAAACCAACCAATAAAAGCAGTTTAAAAGGGTTTATTAGGAATCTTTTCCACAACATGAGGAAAAATATATCATGTTCCCACTATATGGTATTTTCCTAATAATTCTCCTCTTTTACTCATCTACCCTCCAATGATGTGAGAGGCAAACATATCATATCCCTGCTCCAATGATAAAGAGTAGCATTAATATAGAGTGGGATTTTGTATACAATATAGCGTTGTGGACCATTTTACAACATTAAGGACACCATCAGTCCCTTATCGCTATAAGATTGAAGATGTAGGACCTATGCAACAACTTAGACTTATGAAAAAAACCAAAATTAGTGAATTCACCCCCCCCCCCCCCCCCCAGCCAATACCCTAAGTTTGAAATATCACCAAGATCATTGCTTTTCTATCAAAATTAATAGAGTGCCAAAGAAACAAATTTGCCACTTGTCTCATAGGAAGGGATTCCTTTCTTTTGATATTTTGGAAAGAGGCCCTCATAAGTTTGTATGTATCATGGAATGGCCTTCTAATCTCAATTGAATCTATAGTTGGGTACCCATTTAACATATTCTGAAGAGAGAAGAAATCTGTTACTGGGTGGCAGAAAAAACCTTTAGGTGCAAGGTTGAGGAACCAAATTGTTGTGAGAACTTAAGAGATTGACCCTCTTTTTCCCATTTCGAAAGGAAGGAATGTTTTTTATTGATGGCCAAGGACTTGGAGGAGCCCAAGAGAAGACAAAACACTAAATAAAGAGGATTTTGGGAGCCACCTCTACAGAATCAAAATCGTATTTCTACCACTCTTTCTTTATCATAGAATCTCCACTTTCCTTCTTATAAATAAGATATGTTCTCTAAATTTTTGGTGATTTTATCATTTCATTTGCATATTAACAATATTTTTTTCAATACCCAAAGGTTAGTTCAATTGATAGATTCTCTTATGCATGTGAAATTTCTTGGAGGTCTCATGATGAAATCTCAATGAGTCCCTCAGGGTTACTAGTCATTATTTGTATTGATGGTTGCTACAATCCTCCTTCTAGGAAAAATTTTGGTTGTTTTTTAGTTGTTTCATAGATCATTTCAAAATGGTTTATTCTCTTATCTTCTGTTCAAATGAATAGAATACCTTTGAGAGATTTTTTTCGAGAAATTTCTCCGTTCCTGTCCACCTCTTGATTTTTATTATGAAAGAAAGTAAGTATTCCTTCAAAAATGGTACAATCATCTCAACTAAGTATTGATGATCAAATGCATCAACTACACCTCCCATATAAGTAGGAAAAGGTGGATAAACAAGGATACCATCGATGGTATGTAACCTTGGTAGGTTATAGAACCAAGAATATAAGGAAAACCACTTGTATAGGTGCGAGTTTTCAATAAGGAATTTCAAGGCTATTATACAAGAGATATCTCAAATGATTCTTGAAAAAACGTAACTCTTGGAGTGTATTACCCATAAAAAATCATATGCATTTTTAGTTATCTTTGATAATGATACAAATCTGAAGATGAATGTTGGATATAATGTTTTACTAGGTGATCTCAACAATTATAAAATCCTTGTATTCAAGACACTCAGTAGTGTGGATTTGTTGGAGCATTGTTGGTCTCATTTTCTTAATTTTTTAAGAAATTTCACAACATATCTAGGTGTCCCTTTATAGTTTAATCAAGGTTTAATTTTCTTGAGGTTTCTCTTATGGTTGATCTATATAAGAGAAGAGGAAAATCCAAGATTAGAACATTGTTGGTAACCTATAAATTGTCCCATTTCAACAGTCATTTTAATATTAGTACTGAGATTGTAAGGGGAATAAGTATATACAGTCCCAATATAGATTTAGTGAGCATACTCCATAAATAGTTTTGGAAGTTAAGCAAACACCACTAGTCTCACTCACTTCCCTTCCAAACCATGATTGTGGTGTGAAGAAATCAAAGTCAAGCAATCGATGCAGGTTCTTTGATGAATGATATCTAGGATTCAATTATCTCTACAAAGATCTAAAGTGATTTTCTCACATCTAATGTGCATGAGTGGGATAAAAATGGTTATTTGATTGCAACCATTGGAAGATTGAATCAAAATAGAACTTTATATAAAAGGAGTATATTAGATATGGGCCCTTTTTAGACAATAACAATATTGTTCACACAACAATAGGATTGAAAATCTATACAAGCAGTGATATAACAACAACAAAAAATTGACACAATATTAACGGGTTAAAATCACCATAACAAGTCTCTTTTATCATGTAGCGAAAGGGATTTGAGGACTAATGTATTTTGTAGCATGTAATACTTTGAACTTTAAAATGAGTTGACTTGATGCTATTATTGGGAATTTTCAAAATTAAAACAATGGCGGAAATTGAAAGGATCTGAAAGCGATCTTACACGCCTAAAATTTTGCATCCCAAAGGATTAAGATCTATATGCAATTAGTTGAATATATTGTGAAACATTTAAATTGGATTTCGATCCATAGAAGGATGGCGAAGGATTTTAGGGTTTTCTCCAACAATCCAACCATGGGCATCATTTTTGCTCCAATAATATTTTGATCATAAACGAGGTTTAATGTTGGAGATTTGGGGATTCTTATTGTATGAATTGCGGGTTGAATCTAATTCATTATTGCATATGTTGTTGAATAGGTCATCATTAAATAATGGGAGATTATAGACTCAAGGAATGATAGTTTAATTGAAGAGTACTTACCAATTTGGGGGGCATTATGACCTATAGGTGACCAATGCGACTCCTCTGCGTCCTCCGTGGCCCTTACTACCCCTTTGTGTCCTCTAGGTGAATTATAGTTCTTTGCAAACTCTTCATCCTGCAGGTATTCAATATCTACTAACGGATGATCAAGTTGACTATACCTAAGTTCAGGTTCCCTTGGAATTTCACTAATACCAGTCGATTCGAAAGAACCGCTTGTGTTGATCATTTGCCTTCTAGGTGGCGGTGGAGGCTCCACAATTGAGGGTGGATGAAGGCCTTGTAAACTTTGAGATGTATGAGTATGTTGATCCTCCACAACTAAATATTTTTTAATCACACACCTAATAGGTCATAATATATCACAAGAAATACAAAGAGCGCCACACCATTCACTAAGTATCACAATCAATCAGGGTAAAGATATGTCTTCCAAAGGAACGTATGGGATGATTAGGGCCCAGAATATACTAGTGAAGAACTAAAGAGTAGTTGCCTAGGGTCTTGATACAAGTTTTCTTGGTGCAAGCAATTGAATCACCAATCACCCTCCCAAATTACTGCGTGAGGTTTCCTCCCACGTCTTCCCTGGGTACAATGGAAATAGACTTCCATTGTCACCCTTGTAGAAACCCTAGGTCAAGATACTATGGTTACCAGATATATAGGAAAGTTTTGGAGGAACAATCGTCGATCTGATCGATGTGTGTGGGAAGGGTAACAAGCTCAAAATTCAAGTAACACAGGCACCACACGGGGCCAGGAGGTGCTACTAAATGAACCCCCATACGCACAACAATCCGGGTTTATGATCCATTGAGTATTCGAGGGGTATCTCTGCAACCCAATATTCACACGACCTCATGCTTAAATCTTGTTTTAGAGGATCTTTCTGGTTTACCTTCTATATAAATGGGTTTCCTAAAATATATGCCACTATGTCTGAATTTGAACAACTTTGAAAAGTTATATATAGCCCTATTCTAAAACTCTATCCTAATCTAGTTGATGAGGTCCCTAAAAAGAAAAATGTTACCAGTTAATTTTAAATATTATCATTCTTTTTAAGGCTTCTTTTTAGTCAGGGTGATGGTCGTGCAACTTGTGGTGTTTTGGACTTAACTAGAAATCAAAAGCATGATGTAAAGTGATTAAAATTGACATTGTCCTTTTAATTTCTCTTTTCCTTTTATAAAAAATAATGAGACTTTTAACTATTGAACTTTGCAAATCAAATGGAAATTTTTGTTTTCTTTTTTGAAAAATTCAAAGCAATGTAAAATGAGCCTATCTAAGACTATACATGCACCAAAATGCTTTGTTTTATACTTTTTTCAAAAATGAAATTAACAAATGAAACTTATTCACCTATATAAGCTAGAGTTATGAACATATGTATTAGTGAGCCTCAGAAACAGACCTCACAAAAACAAACTTTGAAGACTTTACCAAGTTGAGAAATCCCTATTTGGACTTAAATACTCAAGACCTTTTAAACAAAAAGCAAAGTTGTTCAAAAAATGGGAGAAGTAACAATAGATAAACCACTTAAGTAATCTGACTACAAGCGTAAGTAAACACTAACATAGGTTAAATCTCAACATCCACTCATACTCCAACCAAGAGAGCCAAGACGTGAGAAATAAAAACCTTAACATGCACTCAAACTAACTTAAACAAAGCAAGGCTTATGAAAGAAAAATAAAAAATTATTGAAACCAATCACAGACTGATAAACCTTCAGGATAAATCCCCAGAAGTAATCAGATATAAAAATCACACTCAGAGAAATAAAACCCTAGACCTTTTGGCATCTATCTGCATGAAAATGCGACTGTGTAGTGATAGTCTCGCGAACCACTTGTGACTGTACTTCATGAAACTCATGAATTCAAATAGAAAAATGCGACTAAAAGTATAGGAAACCTGCGAATGCCTCAAAAAAAAAATTTAAAAAAGAAAAAAGAAAAAGGGGGTTGAACAGATAAAAAATGTAAGCAAACATACTGAGAACAAACCACTGCAAACCTTAGGGAGGACCAAAAAAGGAAAAAAACAAGACAAAGACTTCAAAAAAAGAGACCCCAAAACAAAATAGACTCCCCAACGAAGTCTCCAATTCTATTGTTGGGGATAATCTACCTTATGGATGGGGGTTTAGAGGCCACCAACTTACTTTGTTCTACTTGTAGAAAACTAGGGTTTTATAAGCATAGACTAGAGATTAAGAGAAAGGTAATATGTACCTTGTTTATGATGGTTGATCCTAGCTTTCTTCTTCTTCTCCAATGCTCCTTGCTTCCCATCTTCAAGTACCTACAACAAAGATTTCATTTTCTTCAAAGTAACTCCTAATGTTATATAAAATGAGATAGGAACATATAATGATTGCATTCAAAACAAATTACAACCTAGCTAATTACTCATAAAATTAGAAGCATATATCTAGACATTGATGGAATGAAAAACAATCTTTATCATCAGAGATATGGAAACATTACAAAGCCTTCTGTCATACCAAGCTCCTATGTAAACCAAGTCCTGATTCCTCTTACTCCTCCTTTCAATATAATCCTCCATCATAACTTTTCCTTCCAAGTTGGTATGCTTTCCTCATACCCTTTCCCTCTTTTTATACTTGTTTTTTAGGAAGGAATTTGAAGCTTAGGATGGTTGGGGAAGTGGGGAATTTTCCAAACCGATCCCAACTACCCTAAGTTAATCATCTTTTTATTTTTTTAACTATTTTTAATGGAATTCATGGGTTCATATGGAGAATCTCGTAAGTGAATCGTGGGTTTCCCTAAGGAAACTCACGAATATTGATACTACACAGGTTGTATAAGGAAGACCCGTGAATTGTATGTGAGTTGCTCAAAGGAAAGCCATGAATACTTCATGAGCTTAAGAGAAAAAATGGTTGATGCTGGACTGATCAAAGTTTACTAAGAGCATAAGTCATCTATATGGTTATGGCTACTTCAATCCATAGTGTCCTTTTGTGGAACGGCATATTGGATGTCATTCCTCAGACTGAGAAGTGCCATTTCACTGTACAACAATATCATCGACCCCAGAAATGGGAAATATATGATTGTATCGACAATTTAATGTATTATTGCCAATACATCACCGATAAGTGCATCATCATCTAGAATCCAATATCAATCTCTCTAGGAAGAAGAAGCAAGGAAAAAAAAAGGAACACACCAACTCACTAGCTTAACAACTAAATTTTGAACCCAAAAGAAAAACCTTCTTCCTTATGCTTCAAACAATATATAAGAAGAGAAAATAGTTGTAAAAAATAGCTTCTCCAAGTAATTCAACGTCTTTATCAATAATAGTTTCATGTAATACAAACCCTAAACATCTATACATGGAATAGGTCAAATATTTTTAAAATAAGATGCTTGCATGATGAATATGTTCAAACAATTTGAATCCTTTAGATGATATGAATTCCAAAATAAATCCTTTGAATACCTCATGTAACCCTCAAAAATAGGCTAAGAGATAGATTTTCAATTATGTTCATGAAGAACTAAAAAAAGGAAATATAAATTATATAATTCCTCACTAAGGTGCATGGATTGTAGATGAGTTGGATGCTAGAAATAAATCAAGGATTAATTTATAGCCATGATTTTATATCTCTTAAATAGAAAATTAGGTTAGCTTATTTTTGGAAAAATATAAGGAGCAAAAAATGAGAATTAGATAACCTTATCCAAAATAGTTGAGATAGAAAACCTAAACCTAAACAAGGTGCATTACCTAATTAATGACTCAAGGAAGAATATAGGTCAAATGAAAGGTCATCGAGTAGATCACACAACCTAAGATCATATGCAAAACTCTCAAGGCTCAACCTAAACTAAAAATAGAAAATATATCCTTGTGAGCCAACAAAGCCATATATAGGTCATGCCAAAACACAGCCGATCCTTAAAAATTAGAAGTGCTCAAAATGGCTTGAATATGAAATTGGTGTTGTTCATCATACTAGATCCCCATATATCCAATGACATGCTAAAAATAGCATTGCGCTAAAAGATGATGAAATTCAAAACATAAGTAATTTTCGAACTAGGTTCTCAAATATAACACTAGATCATCAATTGACCAAATCTCCAAAAATTATTAAAAATAACAATTTCTCAAGTTTGCCTAAAAATTTAACCCCGTGCATATCTCCCAAGAGGGTCTCCAAAAACATGATCGAATCATTTAAAATACAACATTGCAACTTACCTTTATCACATCTTATGGAGGTATTCAACCTTCTAAGCACACTCCAATTATTATATTCAATCTATAAGTATGGGGACTTTGTTGTTATTGTTTCACCTATTGATATGTACCTAAGACATATACTTTTCCTACAACTATAGACAAAAAAAATGTATATGAATTATGTCCAACCATCTATCCCGCAATAATTAAGACATGCCACTATGTGTCAAATTTCCAAAGCACTCCATAAATTGTCGATGTGTAACCTCTAGAACACTAATCTCACCCTAAATGTTATCCATGAATATGTGTTATAGATTAACATCGGATTCATATGGTAAAATATGTTGTCAGCAAGCCTAAGCAAAGTCCTCCCTTGGAATTTTCACTATTTTGGACCTTATATTAGTGTTTTTTATTGATTATTTAGGCCCTCGGTTTTATTTGCAGGTTGTTGTTTAAGGTTTAAATTTTTATACTTTACTTGAAAGATCCAATCAAGGTCGCCAATGACTCACTAATAGGCTACAACCTGTTCAAAACATAGTTACCAAAATTGGCCAAATTAGGCTGAAGAACTTAAAAATTCAGTTTGATTCAACTATTAGTTCACTTAGTTCATATTCAATATCATCATTCATTTTTCTCATTTAATACTTGGAGCTTGAATTACTAATTTATGAAGAATAAAATTAGCATATCTCCAAAAATTCCTAATTCACCACCAAAATCTACAATAATTTCTAGTTTTCTGCAAACCCTCAAGATGCAGTTCTCTCATTTAGCCAAGGAATAAACAAACTGGGAATAATGGGAACAATAGGCCATAACAAAAAAAAACTTTCTCTTTATTTATCTTTAAAGAAGCTTCTATATATATCTTGGTGAATGAACTTCCTTCTCAAAGAATCGATTTGTTTCTTATCTCAAAGAATCAGATTTCTGAATAAAAATCTAAAGGCCTATGTTATTGTATGTCTAGTGTTGTTTGGAACGGGTGTGAGATTCCATCACCTAGGTCCACTATTCCACTATAGAATGGTAAGGTGCAATTCCACATTTTAACTTTAAACTTCCTTTATTGTTGCACTAAAAAATCCTCCATATATTTATTTCCATACAAGTTTCTATAATGGAGCCATCATCTCATTATTTACAGAAATACCATAAACCAATTTTCACTACTCAGGTAACACTCTTAATGTACACTTAGTCGAACTCATCCCATTGTAATTGGAAAAGGGTTGTCAACCACTCTTCTTTTTAATCCTCACACCTGAAATTATTCTTTTTATGATGCAAGTGGTATATGTTTCACCTTTATTTGTTTTAATAACATATTACACAGATTAATTTAGAGAATTGAATCTCATCCCAATAGTAACTATTAGCAGGAAAGAAATCATTTTGTAATATTGTATGGAGTTGAAGCAAAATTAAAACCTCTAAATTACATGAGGCGACATCTAAGTTATATATACATAATATAATAGCAACATCCAAGTTGCTTATAGTAAATACTTTGATATCCCCTCCAGCCAATACAAATCAATACTTTGAGGGTCCTATTTACTTCCCTTTTCTACTAAAAAAACTAGAGATGTTTATCTTTTCCAAGCAATTTATATCCCTTGCATTTAAACTTTGAAGTACAATGTACTAATAGATTCTCTTTTAGTTGAGAAACAAACTAAAACATATTTTACATGCTTACCTTGTGGAGATTGCAACCATAATTATCAATTTTGATTTTATGAATTTAAATGAAATATGTTTGTATTTGTAAGATGTATGTTAATGGAATTTTTTCATATTGGATTTTAGGCAACATATTTTTTCTCTATCCAATCGTATTTGAATTTGAACATGGTAACGGTTACACCTCAGATTGTCTGCAAAGTTTCCTTTAGAATGTACCAGAGTGAAGGGGTCTTTTTCCATTGTAAAATTCCAAGTCTTGGATTTCTTATGTAAATGTGTTGGTCTAATAGGGATCAAAACCTTTGGTGTACTCATGGTAGGTTCTCTTTGTTCCCATTTCAAGGAGTATTGGATTTATGGATTTATTCACTACCCCTTCATGGGAAAAATTCCCCCATCATGTTGGGAATTTTTTCCCTAGACATGTATTCAAGTGCTTCTTTGGATGGACCCATTAGGACATATGGATCAGCGACTCTTGGCCACACTTATGTTTACACTATGTAGAGGTGATTGTGATTGTAAGGGTTATCATACCTCTTTAGCACACCTCATACATGCCCACTTGGATCTCTCTTTTGGTGTATTACCCCTAATCTTGGTCTACATGTACAACATTGATAATGATGCCACCCTTTCAAGAAGGCCTTACCATGCTAAAAAGGGGGACATTGACACAAACACATCATTAGGGTTAGTTGAGGCATGACATCCTCCTTTAAGGATCATAATTTCACTTGATTGAAGCAATTTGCATCACTTATAATTATTTTTGGTATTTTGTTGTTTAGTCCCCAGCTTGTGGGTGACAAACCCTAATTTCACTATATTTTACATTTTAGTAAGGTAGGCCCTAAACTCAAAAAAACTAGGATGCATCATATAAATGGAGTGAATATACTCTCATTTTCTAACAATAAAAGGGTTCAAATAGGTTCTTATTACTTTTTCTCTTTGCATATTTGAGATTCTAAGGCTATTTCACTTCTTTCTTTGGCATGTTTTTCTTGTGATGAATGCTAAGTGATAATGTTCTAGGGTTTTCTATCTCTCTCAAGGTTGATCCTTGTGAATGGTTTTTATAACTCAAGGCTAAGGACAGACCCGAGATCTCTATTTCTCTTTTCTTGGTGGTCGATGTTGATAAATATTTCAATTTTCTTTTTTGATGTTTCTATTGTGTATCTTAAGAAACACAACTTAAGGTTTTTCTTATATCTTGTCAAACTTGTTTGAGGAAACCTTCCTCTTAAAGGATCTCTCCATGAGTAGGCCTTACATTTCTCCTAATTAGGCTAAGTCTACTATGGCATATCTATGGTTACTATTATTTTCCCTAATTGGTCAATATTGAATAGCCAAATTGAGAAGAGACATCAACCTTGACCCCTCGTTTACCCAGGGTTAAGGACTAAGGTCTAACCGCCTTATATTCTTCAATTTTTCAAACTCATCTTGTATATATTTCAAAAAATACAAAAAAATATAATATTTTGAAAACCCTAAAAATATAGACAAAACATATCTCAAAAACTATTGCATAATTTGGAATTGTGCTCCACTAGAAAAGTGCACCCAAAGGGGTTTCTAGGAGAATCTCCAAGGGTGTTTCTGTATCATGCAATTAAGATATAGATCACGCTTTGTGTTATTTTTTGTACATTTTCAGATATGGTACAATATGTACAGATGGTAAAATCAGCAAGCTGGAAGGGCTAAAAATGCAAGGAAAGGGCTTAGGTTTGACCCCTAGTGGGTTGAGCATATGTTGGAAGATTTTAAGCGAGTTCACCATCTATTTTGAAGGTTGGTTATGGATTAAACCAGATCTAGTTAGTCATTTCCATATTTTAACAGACTCTTTTACCCTCATGAATCAAGTACCTTACCCTAGTGTTCAAGGTACATCTTGTATGGTAATAATTTGGTGAAGTTTTGATTGATTTTCCATCTATTTCTGAAGTGTTATTTACTGTTTCAATTTCATAAAAGAAATATCATATTGATGTTATTGATCTTGTAACCAATTTTAAATTATCTTGACGTCTACCCTCTCCTAGTGTCACCTTATGCTTCAATGTTTTGACTTCTTAGGGAATTGGTCTTAGTTTGAGAGGTTGCTTGTGAAAGGTAATTGTATGGTTCCTGATTGTTTGAAAATATACTTCACCATAATTAGGTACTCCCCTGTATTCTTAGGATTTGACCTAAAGTGTTGAAAATATGGGTATGGTGACATTGGGTGCTAGCTTCTCTCGTACTTACCTTCTCATAGAATTGGGATTCGTGACCTTAATCAGGGTGCTAATTTGAACAGTAACATTTTTTGACATCGTTGCCAAGGAATCTCCAATATTATTGCATGACATTTTTTGCATTTTGCTCAAGTCAAATTTTTCTTCCCAAAGTAGAACAACAGATTTGGTAAGAAAGTTGAGGTAATTTTTTACGTCGTATTTTGATGAGATTATTGTTAATGACTAACCTTGAAAGTATTACCTGGCGATTCTACTCAATTAAAATACAAGAAAATAAGTGCACTTCAAGGTAGAAGCCTCATTTATTTGATTACATTGTCGGGTGTGAAGGTGAGCACATCCAACAATTAAGAAGAAGAATTCATCTTGGCGAATCCACACATTTTTTGCAGCAAAAAAAAGATGATATGACATTTTATAGTGAACCGTGGATGGTTAATTTGTTTGAACCATTGCATATCTTGGGAATCCTCGTATATCCTAATCAATTCCATAGCTATGATTCAAAAAAGGATGATTGGAATAAATGTATACCAAAATTCGAGGGACATGATTCAGTTGACGTGAATATTGCTTCATTTACAAAATCTCTTGCAAAACTAAATTTGGTCCATGAAGATGTTAAAATGAAGATGTTATAGGTATATTTTGATTTATAGAACTATGATGCAAAAAATTGATATGATGGGATTCCTAACAAAGAAATTCACTCATTCACGGAATTTCTCATGGTTTTTTGTGAGAGGTGGGATCTTGGTCTCATGGAGGATCTTGATTGTTTCATTGAAAAAGACACTCCTCACCCATTTCTTGAGGATGAAGACATTGTCAAATAATTATGTGACAAAGATAAAACCCTAGAAAACTCTCACAAATAAGAAATGTATTTGGATATTTGTACAATGTCTCTGGTCGTTTTGGAAGAAAGTGGCATGATTCTTTTGCATGATGGAAAATATTATTATTGGATGTTTATTGGGTCTCCCATATATGACTCTTCAAGAACTGCAAGTGTTGTACTTGATCCTTTCGGTCACACATGTTCCAAGGAAGATGTTCATTATCATTTCCCACCTTATGGAAGTGAATACGTTCTCAATTGGATTATCCAAAGCCGAACTTTCATGCAAATTTGGAACAACATGAAGAAGGTTTTGTTCAAAAAATAATCATGAAAATAATGAAGATGATGAAGAAGCTCTCAGTAAAGAGCCATTGTCAATTGAAGAGGAATTAAAGGACATGGTTGAGGGGAAACTAGAAAATCTGAAGAATGAAATCATTTGATTTTAAAATGATATCGAGTCTTATACAATATTTGTCATTGATGTTGCTCCTAAAGAAGAGAATGATAAGTTTTGGACAATGAACTTTGATGGGGTCAAGTATCATCCAAGTATGGATGAGGGTATTGTATTAACTTCTTGTTATTATATTAATGTTGTTTCTCTTTCCACTTATAATTGAAGATACTAACAACGTGGTTGAATATGAAGCTATATTGCATGGCCTTGAGTTAGAAAAAACTTATCGTATTAAGTTTTTAGAGATATTAGCAATTCTGATCTAATTGTCATGCAATTCAAAGAAAAGTTTGCAAGTGAAATTCAAATATCGAAAAGGTATAGGGATGCAATGCGATAGGCGACAAAAAATTTCAAGGCCTTATCTTTACAAGTGATTCCCAAAGCTCGGAATCAACTGGTTGATTCTCTAGTAGCCCCTATTTTTCTTCTTTACCCTTGCAAGGTCATCCTTGAATCAATAAAAGTACAAGTAGTTTTTAGACCTTCAATTCCTGGTAACTTTGAAAATTGGTATATTTTCTAGGATGACAATTAGATACATGGGTTTATGAACAACATGGAAGAATTTTTTCAACCTCATTATGAAGGGTTCCTTACTAGTTTTGAGGGTCATTTGGGGTAGCAAATAGAGATCAATAAGCAAGTTTATGATGATGTTAGTTTCCACTTAATCCCTATCTAAGAATGGATAGCAAGGGATTGTGAAAGGAGCCTTTCTCCTTGCCATAGGTTTGAAGTTATTCAGGTTCAGTACTTCCACCTTTTATCAAATCATATATTTCTCCAGGTAAAGAAATATATTTAGATCATCATTAATCTGATTTAGGCTTGGACTATTTCCAAAGATAAGGGAAGAAGCACAGCATGAATAATATGCTAAGGTGGCTTCACTGATGGTATGATTTCACTTAACTCAGCCATGCTATCATAAATAGAGTATGTAGGATCAATAATATTTTTCATAAGTATTATGATGTCTCGTTTTATTTACCCCTGCATTGCACTTGTTGTTTATTGAATTTAATTTTTATTACAACAAAGCAAGACACGACTAGAAGTGTATTCCTTCGATTCTTTTGACAAATATGTTGTTAGATGTGTGTATAGGTCTATAGGTCCCAAGAGATTCTAATGGGTTCTCATACACTCCGAAAAAGAGTGCATCTCTCATAGTTGGAGCCAATCATTATGCCTCAGATTTTCTACAACATTCCCTTCAGGATGCACCAGAGTGAACAGAATTTTTTCATTGTAAAATCCCAAGTTTGGAATTTCTTATGTAGAAGTGTGGTATAGCAGGGCTCAAGACCCTTAATATAGACATAGCAGGTTCCCTTGGTTCCCATTTCAAGGACTATTGGTCTTGTGTCTTTGATGACTACAGCTTAATGGGTGGAATTCCCCCATAATGTTGGGAATTTGTGACATGTGTGGGTTCTTCGATGCTTCTTGGGATGGATCGATTAGGACACATGGCTTAGTGGCTCCTAGCCACACTTATGTTTATGTTGTGTAAAGGTGATTACATTTGTAAGGGTTATTATACCCGCTTTAGCATGCCTCATTTTATCTCCACTTGGACCTATCTTTTGATGTCTTAACCTCACCTTCATCTCCATGTACAACATTAATGATGCATCCCCCTTTAAAGAAGGCCTTACCTTGCTAAAAAAATAGGATGTTGAGGGACATGCACATTGTTGGGGTTAGTTGGGCATGACATTCTCCTTTAAGGCTCAAAATTCCACTTGGTTGAAGTGATTTGCATCACTTTATCATTATTTTTATTCTTTTTTTTCGTTTAGTCCTTGGCTTGTGGATGATAAACCCTAGTTTTCCAATATTTTACTTTTTAAAAAGGTAGTCCCTAAAAAAATAAAAAATACTAGGATGCCTTATTTAAATAGATTTCTCCTACTCTCATTTTGTAATAAGACAAGGGTTCAAATATGATCTTATTACTTTTTATCTTGGTATATTGGAGCTTCTAAAGCTAGTGCACTTCTCTCTTTGGCATGTTTTTATAGTGATGAAGGCTAAGTGATGATGTTCTAGGGTTTATTATCTCTCTCAAGGTTGATCCATGTGAATGGTTGTTATAACTCAAGGCTAAAGAAGGACCTAATATCTCTCTTGCTCTTTTCTTGGTGGATGTTGGTAAGATCATTCAAATTTCTTATTTGATGTTTCTAGTGTGCACCTTAAGCAAGAAAATTTAAGGTGTTGCATATATCTTGTAAATCTTTAGAAGACCTTCCCCTTGAAGGAGCTCTCCATAAATGGGCCTTGGAGTTCATTAGTTTCCCTAAGTAGGATGAGGCTAATTTGACCTATCTATGGTTACTAGTATTTTCCCTAATTGGTAAATCTTGAATATCCAAATTGAGAGAGGACATTAACCTTGATCTATGGTTTGCCTAAGGTTAAGTACGTCTAACCCCATTCTCTTCAATTTTAATGAATTTCAGTTGTATATATTTCAAAAACTACAAAAAATGCAATATTTTGTGAACCCTAAAAATATAGAAAAAAAAACATATCTCAAAAATATCACATAGTTGGGAATTGTGTTATATTGGAAAAGTGTGCCCTAGGGGGTTTCTAGGAAAATATACAAGGGTGTCTCCTTCTTGTGGTGGGATTGAGAGATATATCATTCTTTGTGTTACTTTTGGTAAATTTTCAAGTCTAATACAACAAAAAAAAATTGGCGAGCTTGAAGGCCTAAAAAATCAAGGAAATGGCTTAGGTTTGACCCCTAGGGGGTTTCACATATATTGGAAGATTTTAGGTGTGTCCACCATCTATTTTGAGGGTTTATTAGGGCATAGGACAAAATATAGTTAGTTCTTTCTAGATCTGATTTAGTGGCCTCCTTTACCCTCTTGAGGTATGTCCCTTACCCTAATGATAAAGGTACATATTGTATGGTGAGTTGGTGAACTTATGGTCAGTTTTTCATCTATTTATGAAGTGTTATTAACTGTTGCAATTTCATCACAACAATAGCATATTAATGTTATTAATATTTTAAGTGATTTTAAATTATCTTAACTCCTACCCTCTCATAGTGTCACTTTATGCTTTATTGTTTGACTCCATAAGGAATTAGTCATTGTCTAAGAGGTTCCTTGTGAAAGGTATTTGTTTGGTGTTTGAATGTTTGCAAAGATCCTTCATCAGAATTAAGGACTCTCCCTTGGTATTAGGAGTTGATATGAAGTGTTGATAAGTTCGGTTTTGGCGACAATGGGTGTTATCTTCTCTCATGCTTACCTTCTCATGGCACTAGGATTCATGACCTTAATCATGGAGTCAATTTGAGAAGTAACAGTAACTATGGTTTAAACCCTTGCAAAAGACAAAATAGAAAAACATTAAACTAAAAAATAGAAAACAAAATTAAATTAAAAAATTAAAACAACACTCAATAAAATGAAGAAAGAAGCTTGTAGGGGCACCTCCAAGCCTCGGGGGTGAAAAGGAAGCCAAAACAAGCCTGTAACAGTCACTTGTGGAGTCAAACCACATTTGTTTTATGCCTGAGATGTCCAGCAGTGTCGATGGATGGACTAATATGGATTAATTTGTCCTCTTGCAACATTGTTTGTTAATGTCTGTCAGTTGGCTAAGGAAAACCTAATGCAAATGCAGAAAAAAAGATGAAAACCCACAAAAAATAGCATTTATTGATAAACTAGCCTAAACCAATTTGACTTGTGCTTAAAAATCATAATCCATACAAAAATCATTATTTTGATTCACATTGACCAAGCCATACTTAGTCAATTTAAATTTGAGTTAGAATGGTTGGATTCGCTCATTTGAGGGATGACC
The DNA here is from genome assembly GCA_001517045.1 of Pseudotsuga menziesii. Taxonomy (NCBI): domain Eukaryota; kingdom Viridiplantae; phylum Streptophyta; class Pinopsida; order Pinales; family Pinaceae; genus Pseudotsuga; species Pseudotsuga menziesii. The sequence continues at coordinate 52,209 of LPNX010988499.1, forward strand.
CAATTCAAAGTCACCATTTTCCAATTTAAATTCTGGCACTAGTTTGACTAGTCCTACCAATGATCCAGCAATCAACGGTGTCCTTGTTATTGAGATCTACAAGAAATTTGTACCAATTATATTTGATCAGTAGTAAATTTAGCCATTAGTGTTAGGATTATTATAATTCTCCCATATCCATTTATAGTCTATTGATCATTTTGTCTAGCATAGGGAGACATATTTACTGTACTGAAGTATGGGGAACACATATAGAGGTTAAATTCCACTTACTGCATGTTCATGCATGAGTTTAAGTGCCTCTGAATTCCACCAACAACCTCCATCAATTGGTTGTGGTAGTTAACCAATTATGTTGAGTCAACATTCAGTTATATCACTTCTAGTTAGTCTAGTGCCAGTTTTGCATGGATGCATGGGGAAGCAGGACTTTTTCCACCTACCTTGTCAGTTTAACTGGTTTAACTAGTTTAACTGATTGTCGGACTGATTTAGTTATCCATAGTTAGACTAGTGGCTCCTATGCAGTGATTTAGACACTCCTAGTTAGTCAGTCAGTCAGCATTGAGTTAGTAGATTTGTTCGGGTACACAGGGTACTCCCAAAAGACCGAACACCTTAAGCAACCACTTCACACAAATAGATCACAAATCAACACACTGATGTTTGTCACGTGGTTAAAACTCTCGAGAGGGAAACAGTCCATGGCCCTAGCCAAATAGCTACTTGGAGCAATTTATTATGCAAAAGAAAGAAAGTTACATGAGCTTCTCATAATCATATCAACTAGCCAAGGACCCTCTATGCTCTTTAAATAGAGATCATAGACCAATCGGGTGTTAAGCCATGGATCAATGGTAGGTATGATCTAAGAGAAGTTGAACCGTCGAATCACTCTATGTCTAGAACATATCGTAACCGTCGGATTAGAATATTTACAAATGCATACTAATGCATACTAAAGAAACACACTTTTACCTAATGGATATATTACACAAGTTGATCTTAATTAACTCCTAAGTGTCTAAATATCCTAACATCCCCCCTTAACAACAACTTGGGATAGGATTGAAGGATTTACAAAGGTGACACTATTAGAAGAAGGAAGGAAACATTAGATCCTATCCCCCCTTAAGGACAAATTCTTGAACTCCTAACATAGATCGAAGTTCAGAAAACTTCGCTTCTGTAAGAGACTTGGTGAAGATGTCTGCAACTTGATCATCTATAGGGAAATAGAGCATTTCAAGAACACGATCATGAAAAAGATTTCTGATGAAGTGCATGTGTAGCTCAATGTGTTTGCTGCATTGATGTAGAACTAGGTCTTTGGCAAGCTTGATGGCACTTTGATTGTCGCACCAAAGTGGAGTAGGCTGCTGGTGCTCGAATCCAAACTCTGAAAGGATTTGTTGAAGCCATAAAGCTTCCTGACTGGCATTAACTGTGGCTCGATATTCTACTTCTACTGAAGAAAAAGAAAGAGCTTGTTGTTTCTTACAAGCCCAAGTGATAGATCCAGATCCCATAGTGAAAACATAACTTGTAGTAGACTTTCGATTATTAGGATCACCGGCCCAATCTGAATAAGTGAAACCAAACAACAAAGGTTTCCCCCTTGTACTATAATGAATCCCAAACTGAATTGTACCTCGAATATATCGAATTATTCTTTTTGCTGCTTTCCAATGAATTTCATGAGGAGTTTGCATATAACGGGCAACACAACCAACAACAAAGGAAAGGTCAGGACGGGAATGAGTCAAGTATAAAAGACTACCAACAAGCTGACGATACAAGGTGGCATTTACTTCATGGGAAGTACAAGTGGCAGAAAGTTTGACTCCAGACTGGAAGGGAGAAGGGGCTGGTTTACAATCTTCCATCTGGAAGCGACGAAGAAGGTCACAAGCATACTTAGACTGGGAAAGAAAGATTCCTTCTTTGGTTTGCAAGACTTGGAGACCAAGAAAATAATGCAAATGTCCTAAGTCTGGCATTTCAAAATATTTCTTAAGACTGGATTTCACATGAGTTATAAGTTTAGGGTCACTACCAGTAAGGATAAGATCATCAACAAAAAGAACAAGTATGATTATATGGTTTCCTACTTTCTTGGTATAAGCATTAGGGTCAGAATGACATCTAGAAAAACCAGTGTCAAGGAGAAAGCTATCCATTTTGGCATACTGAGATCTAGGAGCTTGCTTAAGGCCATGTAAGGATTTCTTAAGGAGACAGACAAGGCTAGAGTTATCCTAAACATATCCAGGAGGTTGTTCCATGTAAATTTCCTCTTGTAAATCACCATATAAAAAGGAATACTTTACATCCATTTGATGGAGTTCTCAGTTATGTAAGGCTGCAAGGGAAAGAACAAGGCGGATAGAATTCATTTTTGCGACAGGAGCAAAGGTTTCATTGTAGTCAATCCCTTCAACTTGGGGAAAAAATTTGGCAACTAACCTTGCCTTAAGTATTTTAACACTTCCATCTGATGCATACTTAGTTCTGTAGACCCATTTACATCTGACAAGTTTTCTTCCTTTTGGAAGAGGAACAATATCCCAAGTATCGTTCGCCATTAAGGAACAATATTCTTCATCCATAGCTGCATCCCAATCTGGATTTCCTGAAGCTTCTGTAAAAGTTTCTAGATCATGATTCTCAGAAACTTGAGCCAAAAGAGAAGAGGCTCGCTAAAACTGAGAATGTGTTCGACGTTGATCTCAAGGATCACCGGCAAGATCACCAGTTGCTTCACATGTTGAACAGACCCATCGAGGAAATATTGGTGCTGGTGCAATTGGAGGAACATGAGTAGGCGGAGGTGGATTTTCATCCTCATTGTCATCATCAAAAACTAGAGTTGGAAACCTGTTAAGGAAGTTGGAAGAAGAAGAAGAAGGCACAATCGCCAAATCAGGATCGCAGGCCAAAGATGGCACACCCACCAAGTTAGGCTCGCGGGCCAAGAGATTTTCATCAAATTTAACATCTCTTCTAATGATTATATCCTGAGAATGTGACTGAATAAATCTATAACCTTTTACATCTTCAGAATATCCAACAAATATGCACTTTTCACTTTTAGGCTGCAATGCTTTCCATTTTTCATCTGGAATGTGAACCCATGCTTCACAACCAAACACACGAAAGCGACTTACATCTGGTTTAATTTTACTCCATGCTTCTTCTAGTGTTATACCTTGTAAAACTTTAGTGGGTGTGAGATTAACTATGTAATTTGCACAATTTATGGCCTCAACCCAATATTGAAGACTTAGTCCCTTAGATTGGATCATACAATTATCCATTTCTTTAAAAGTGTGGTTCTTTTGTTCAGCTACACCATTTTGTTGTGGTGTATATGGAACAGTGTGTTGTTGTTGGATTCCTTGTTCAGTGCATAAAGTAGTGAAATTGTTGTTAACATATTCTCCTCCATTTTCAGATCTTAATTTAATAATTTGATGACCAAATTGTTTTTCAACAAGGGCCTTGTAGGCCAAGAACATGTTAAATACTTCTCTCTTAAGTTTTAGGAAGTAAACCCAAGTGCGTCCGGAGTAGTCATTAATGAAAGTTAAGAAATATTTGAAACCAGAAAAGGAAACAGATGGAAGAGGACCACACAAGTCACTATGCACAAGCTCCAAGGGAACCCGAGGCGTGCCAAGAGGCACGTTTGTGAAAACTGTCCCGATGATGTTTTCGAGTACACAACCGAAACAAACACCATCCTTGCAAGATACCATCGGAAGACCAGTCACCATATTGTATTTACATAGTTTTTGCAATGAGCGATAATTTAGGTGACCAAATCGCTCATGCCAGAGGTTGCTCAAGTTATCACTATGAGCAACAAAAACTGAAGGAAAAGGTGATGACCCAAAGTTGTTAAATTTGTACAACCTGGTAATATCATCAACAGTTCCAGTAGCAAGGACATTTTGAGGATTTTTAAAATCCTTGATTACAACTTGGTGAGGTGTAAACGTCACACTTTTATCTTCAACTGAATGAGTAATTTGATAAACTAATAACAAATTGCAGGAAATTTTTGGAACACATAGTACATCACTGAAATGACCATTTTCTACTGGAACTGTTCTAGATCCTACAACACTTAGAGATCTATCATTACTAACAACTTTTGTTTGGTGTTACATTCATGCATAGTAGAAAATATGGCTTGATCCTTAGCCATATTATAAGATGCTCCAGAATCAATGAGCCATTAATTTGAAGTAGAAGAAGAAGATGCAGTGTAAGAGTAACCAGAAACACAAAGTGCATGTCTGTGAGAGTTAGATTCTAAAGACGAATCTAGGCTGATGTGGTGCTTCTTCATTGTTACTTCCAAGGCTGCCATCTTCTTGAAACACTTAGATTCATCATGATCATTTTTCCCACAAAAATTGCAATGACGCTCAGTCTTCTTTCCTTTTGACTTGGATCCTTTGTCATTTTTTAAAGAAGGAGCTGACTGAGAAGGTTTGGGACCCTTGTTGTTTGGCTTATTATTGTGAAACTTCTGTTTCTTGAGAGGCTTGGACTTTTCTTTCTGTTGGGACAATAAGGATTTCCCATATGTATATGCATTGTTAATTATTCCAAGATGAATGAGCTTATCTTGCTCTCTAATTAAGGAATCACAAAAGGATTCAAGACTAGGCTCTTGATAGCTAGCTGCAGTCAAGGATTCTTTCATGGAGTAGAATATAGATACAAAAACAGAATATGCATGTCCAAGTTTGGAAAGAATATGATAAATACATTGTTTGTCTTCTTTATTAATCTTGCATTTTGCACATAAGAGTCTAAGAGTTTTATACTTAGATAAATAGTTTTGAATGCAAGAAAAATCATTTGGATTCAAGGAAATCAACTCATTCTCAAGTTGATGACCTCGAATTTCATTATGTTTACCAAACACAGATTCCAACTTTTCCCAAGCTATATCAGGTTCATCAATTCCAGATATGTGGAATCGCAAATCAGTAGAGATTGACATTCCAATCAATCAACGAGCTTGATCACATCTATTTGCCCATTTAATTTTCTTATCATCATCAGTAGGTTCTGTTTCTTTCCCTGAGGTTATCCTGGAAAGTCCCTTACTTCGCAGAACATCCGCCATACGAGATTTCCATGAGAAACAGTTAGAACTTGTAAGTATAATATCACAAGGGGCAGCCATACTATAAAATAATAGCTGAAAAAATAGAAACTAACTATCTGGATGCAAAGAGCTCGAAAAAATATGTGGTTTTAAAAAAAACAACACTGAAAACGGATTCTGGATGATGAATTTATGCTTGATCAGAGAAAATGTTGAAGATGTCTCCAATAGTAACGTGGCAGATATTAACTTGACCAACCAAAAAAAAGAACCTCCCTCTTCCCAAGATCAACCTTTAACAATCACTTTACAATAAAGTTTCTTTTAAGTGAATCACTTTTTCTAGAATAAGTGATGTTCACTTTTACAATAATGTTGCTTTTAAATAGTGCAGCAATAAATTAAAAGACTTAAGTGACTCACTTTTTATTCTATTTTATTTATGTGAAATGCACTTTTATAATAAAGTAACTTGAAAATAGAAATTGCATCACTAAAAAATAGTTTAATAAGACTTGAACTCAAGACCTATTAAGGAATAAAACAACTTTGGACCAAGTGAGCTAAGTTTAAAAGGTACGTAAGAGAATGGAAAGAGAAAGGGGGCTTTTTTTTTTTTTTACTCATCTCTCTCATTCTCCGTGCTTGCCTTTTTTTTCTTGCAAATCACAAAAAAAAACGAAAAACAAAAACAAAAAAAAATTTCCACACAATGGGGTTAGATCTTGGTTAGCTTACCCATAAAGTCTACGTTTTCAAGTTTTTTCGTTGTTTCTGATTTGTCGTGATCGCACAAGGTGCATGGCAAAGAGCATATGTAGTCGAAAAGACAAGAAAAAAAACTTTCCCTTATTGTTTTTGATTTGCCGCAATCACGCAAGGTGCACGGCAAAGAGCATATGCAGCCAGGGAAGGCAACAGTCCGAGACTAAAACAATAAATATCTAATAATAAAATCTGAGAGATTTAAAAAAAAAAACAAATCCGTCACTATAACATTATACCTTCAGATTTGCCGAAATGGGTGTTTCTGGAACAAACAGAAACAGTTTTCGATGAAACAAAAACTACTTCTCAATGGAAACGGTGCTCCAGACGCAATGGAATAGCTTCCACATGCCACAAATGCACAGAAAATCCAGAACCAAAAACCATTTCAAAGTTTTAGTAACACCAGTTCCAGATCTTGATCAAAACCGAAAGCGGCTCTTCATAAATGCTTTAATACCATGTTTGGGTACACAGGGTACTCCCAAAATACCGAACACCTTGAGCAACCGCTTTACACAAATAGATCACATATCAACACACCGATGTTTGTCATGTGGTTAAAACCCTCAAGAGGGAAACAGTCCATGGCCCCAGCCAAATAGCTACTTAGAGCAATTTAGTATGCAAAAGAAAGAAAGTTACAAGAGCTTCTCATAATCGATCAACTAGCCAAGGACCCTCTATGCTCTTTAAATAGAGATCATAGACCAATCGGGTGTTAAGCCATGGATCAATGGTAGGTATGATCTAAGAGAAGTTGAACCATCGGATCACTCTATGTCTAGAACATATCGTGACCGTCGGATTAGAATATTTACAAATGAATACTAATGCATACTAAAGAAACACACTTTTACCTAACGGATATATTACACAGGTTGATCTTAACTAACTCCTAAGTGTCTAAATATCCTAACAAGATTTGAATCTTATCCACATGATTCAAATTCTCCTTATTGTAACACTGTTGTATACTGTTGGAATTAATGAAGATTAATGTTTTAATTTACTGATCAATTGTTATCAGTTTTCTATGAAATTTGTATTGTTTAGTGTACATTGTTCTTACTATTCCACTGCACAATTATACCTTTCAATTGCTCTCATTTCCTGTAAATCAATGGTTCAATAATTCAAACATGGTATCAAATCCTTGTTCGAGATAGCAGCAAGTCTTGTCCAAACTCCATTGTACACCAGAAGCATGTGAGTTTCAACATAAATCCTGAAATGGTAGCCTTGCTCCCTTTGAATTATGTTCAGAGGAGTCTATCCAGGTGTGACAGACTTTGAGAAAGTGTACATGTCGAGGTAGAAAGGCTTGAAATTAACACGATTGCGAATTGATTTTGGTTTTGCGGTGATATTTGTAGGTACCTACGTAGCTACTTAAATAATTAATTGTTTCAACATACAGATAGATGTATTCCTCAGCTCTCGTACCTTGTATCCTTACACCTTTCAACTATTCAGATTGGAGGGAAGATATGAAGGTATCCTTGCGCAATCTTGGCATGTATAGGATGACTATGGGCAAAGAAACTGAGCCCCAACATCATGTTGAAAAGAATAATTTTTTGAATCAGATTGATGAGGCTTACGGATTCATGTGTACTCATATCTCTCGGGATTTTATGTTCCATCTTGAGGGACTTAGGACTCTGAAAGAAGATTGGGAAAAGCTTGAATTCTTGTTTGGAAAACAAGAAGAGCTTCGAGGGCACATATTAGAGAATGATCTCATAGCCCTACATCATAGAAGTTTCGAATCCATTCAGTAGTTCTTCACAAAGTATAAGTCTCTAATACTACAATGCAAAAAATTTGGATTAGAGAGGAAAGCTGAAAAACTTGTGTTGTATGTGCTTAGCAAACTTGGTTCTGAGTATTCTGTCTTTGTCTCTACTTTCCATTCTGGAAGAGCTTCAATCCCCAATGGAAGATTCCTTCTCTAGATGCTTTTATTGAGTCCTTAATACAAGAGCAGGAATAATCGGTTCAATGGGAGTGATTCAATCATCCAAGAATCAATCTCTATTGATGCTACACTCAAACAATGCACAAGCCAGAGGGAAGCACAAGGGAAATGATCCAGCCACTGATTCGAATCCAAAAAAGGATCAGAGAACTTTCAAAGGAGCCTCAGGATCCAAGAAAAAGAATAAATTTGAGAAGACTAGATATCCATACTCCTTGAAGAAATTCGAGTGCATGAAGAAGTAAATCGACCACCTATCATCACTCCTTGAACAGAAAAATATTTCCCTTCCACAAGGAGAAAATAAGTCTAATGTTGGACCACTGATAGGATAGCATGATAGATGTCATGCCTTGAAGGTAGGCCTCACTCAGTTGAAATCTTACTTGATTGATTCTGGAGCATCCAACCACATGGTTTCCTCCAATGAATCCTTCTCCACTCTCACTCTATCAGGAGGACCTAGAATTCACATGGGAGATGACTCCCAAATCCTAGCTGTTGGAATAGGTTCTATTAAAATCCAGCATGGTGAGTTCAAGAATGTTCTCTATGTGACCTCTCTTCCAACAAATGTTTTGTATGTTTATCAGATGATAGATACAGGCTCTCCCAAGAGAGTTACATTTGACTCTGACTCAATTGAAATCACAGAAAGATATACTAGAAATATCTTAGCGAAAGGGTTTGCTAACCATGCCTCAAAGGCTTATGAGTTCTCTCATTTTTTTCCTGTTTCACATCCAACAGCTCTATTGAATCATGCTAACAACACCAACAAGATATGGCATGAGATATTTTGGAATCTCAATTTCAAATATCTCCAGCAACTCCACAATGACAAAATGGTTGAAGGCTTTCCTCTTATCCAAACATCAGATGGAGTATGTCATGGTTGCTTGGTAGGTAAGCATCCAGAGAATAAGTATGAAGTTGGGAAGGAAACTAGAGCTGCCTCTACACTTTATTTGATACACAATGATGTGTTAGGACCGATGCCTACAACATCAATTAATGGTTCCAAGTATTTCCTTACTTTTATTGATGATTGTTCTAGGTTCTGTTGGTATATTTCATGAAACAGAAATCAGAAGTATTTGGAATGTTTAAGGTTTTTAAAACTTTGATCGAGAATAGTTTCAGGAAAAATATCAAGTCCATAAGATCATATAATGGAGGTGAATACATTAAAATATATTTTCAACATTATTGTGAACCAGAGGGGATTCGAATGGAACACTCAGTTCCATACACACCACAACATAATGGTGAGGCTGAGAGGAAAAATAGATCATTCGAGATGGAAACATGTCTTCTCCAAGTCAAGAATATTCCTCCTTCTCTTTGGGATGAAGCTGTAAACTGTGCTTCATACATACAGAATAGAGTGCCTCATAAATCACTGGTTGGGGCCACTCCATTTGAAGCATTGCATGGGCATAAGCCTAATGTCTCTCACTTGAGAGTCTTTGGTTCCAAAGCTTAGGCCAGAATATCCATGGACATGAGAAAGGCCTTCCAAGACCAAAGTAGAGAATGCATACTGCTGGGATATGGAGAGGATGCAAAAGAATATAATTTGATGGAACTTGCAACTAGGAAGTGCTTCATTGAGCGCAGTGTTCAGTTTGAATAAGATTAGTTGCTTAATATACCACCATCTAAAGCACAAGAAGGTATAAACACTCTTCTATTTCCTTTTGATGATGATATTTTTTCACATGTTTCAGATTCATATGAAGAGGAACAAGCTCAGCATGATCTTGATATTGAGGTTGTACCTCATGAAGAGCTAGATCCAGGTCCAGCTCTCATTCCAAATCAGTGGCCTAAGGCTAAATGGGCCCAAAATCTCATTGAAGCAGATGGGGATGGAGTTGGGAATCCAGAAGACAGAAGGAGAACAAGATCCCAGTATCAGAATGAGCATGTTGCACTCTCTCACACGTCTTCTCTATTTATAGAGTGGTGTAACAAACTTCCAGGGAAGTGCTACTTGATGATAGAGAATGATCAACCATTTGGCCCACAGAAGAACAATATTGATCATTCCGTTCCTCTTCCAGAAAGAAGAAATGCATACAACATCCATCATATCAGAAGAACATTGAGAGGTTCACATGCACAGCTTCAAGATGCTGCCGCACAAAAGAACCATGTTGTTGCATAGTGCTGCAAATTGCAGCAAATTTTTTGCAAGTTATTTCCAAAAGAGGAATATTTGTCTCCTAACAATAGCTTGCATTTCCTGTTCTTGCTTATTTTGAGGGTGGGGTGGGAGGGTCCCATGAGGTTTTCCCCATTTTTCTTAGTTTATTAAGAAGTTTTATTTTTCATTAGATTGCATGAGTGACTTTTGGCCTAGTTTCCAAGGCCCAAAGTTGTCCAAGTCAGGATTAAGGGGGGATGATAGGATTATTATAATACTCCCTTGTGCATTCTCTTGGTCATTTTTTCTAGCATATGGAGAGATATTTATTGTACTGTAATATGGGGAACACATATTTATTTTAGCATATGGAGACATATTTATTGTCAATTTAACTGGTTTAACTAGTTTAACCGATTATCGGAGTGATTTAGTTATCCAGATTTATACTAGTGTCTCCCATGCAATGATTTAGACACTCTTAGTTATCCAGTCAGCCAAGATTGAGCTGTTAGATTTGAATCTTATCCACATGATTCGAATTCTCCTTATTGTAACAACTTTGTATATTGCTGGAATTAATGAAGCTTAATGTTGTAATTTACTAATCAATTCTTATCAGTTTTTTCATAAATTTTTCTAGTCCAATGTACATTGTTCTTACTATTCCAGTGCACAATTATACCTTTCAATTGCTCTCATTTCCTGTAGATCAATGCTCCAATAATTCAAACAATTCCAACGCCATCTAAAAAAGAGTTTGGGTTAATCTCAATTAAACTGTGGTCAAACAAAATTTACTATATTTTATCGAAAAGAAAAACCACCATAAGGGATGTTAAATAATTACACTTTAATACAATTCAATTTTTTAAATAAACATTCTTAAGAGATATGCACATAAGCACAAACAACATTTTTTCCTAGCCATTTCCAAATTTCTGAAATATTTGATAGAAGTTTTCAAAGGGTTCAAAGTGGTTTCCCAAAGTCTCATTCAAGTTTCCTGACGTTTCACTATGTTTTTAAAGGTTTTCTAGGGTTTCACTAAGTTTCCTCTTCATCTTTCCTCCCCTTCTTCTAGTGGTTTTTGTTAAAGTTTTAGGGTTTTTCAAAAATTTAACAAACTTGTACAATCATGCAGATCAAATAAAATAAATATTGAAGTAAAAGTACAACAGTAACAAAAGACTACATACTAAAATATATTTTTCATCTCTTTCAACTTTAACACTCCACTCCCATAAGGATCATTGTGTTAAAGTCATGCAACTAAAAAAAATACAACATGTAGAGCAACAGTAGATAAATTAAACAAAGTCTAACAAATGGAATCAATAAAATATCTAACTAAAAAAAATTATGGTTTAGACCTTCCTTATACTTGGATATACTTTCATATCAGACCTTGTCTCTCAGAGACAAGTCACTAAAAGAACAAGTATGTCTCTTACTTGAGGGCATGGACATACCTAAAATATAAAGAGAGAGAGATATATAAATTGTTGTGGAGTAGGGTTAGACAAGTACAATAGAATTGCAACAACTTAAGACATCCAAGATCAACCTCAAGGTGCTAACCAAAACAGTCCACAAGTGTACAAGTGAGTATGGTAGTTTCAAACCCTTATTGCAATAAATGACAATCTTTTGGATAGTGGTACAACAACCAAATAGAAACACCCTTATAATCTGCAGAGGAAACCTTAAATAATACAATAACACCCTCAACCAGTAGTAGCACCTTCACAAAGACAATGACACCCTCATACACAACAGTGGAAACCTCAAAGAGCCTGAGAGGGGTAGCGACACCCTTCAACAAGCTCATGGCACCCCTATACAGGCTCATCAAGGTCATGGCCTCCTCTAGTAGGTTCATGGAACCCCTATACAACTTAACAATGTCATGGTCTCATCTAGCAAGCTCATGGAACCCCTATACAGGCTCACAGTACCCTAGCAACAGGTCACAACACCTCCTACAAAAGTCACAGTACCCTATAGTAGTCACGCACCTCTTAAAGGAGTCACAACACCCTAAAATAGTCATGGAACCCTCATACATGATAACCAAGGTTATGGCCTCCTTCAGTAGGCTCATGACACACTTAAACACGACCTCCTTTAGCAAGCTAAAATAATCAAAGAGTCACATGTGAGGGAGAGAGCAAGAGAAGCATCGTTCAAGAGGAACTAAAGCAACAAAGAAACCCTAGACATCAAGCCAAAAGAGAAACAATAAGCCCCAGATCATATATAAGTGATAAGATCTCATATTTTGTCTTCAAGGATCTCATAATGAGATCTTTCACTTTTATTTATAGGCTTCAATTGTCTTCTTGAAGGATCATCCTTAAAAATTTAGGGTTACTTAAGACATCCTAGCTTTTAGGAGTGTTACCATACAACAAAATTATGATGACTTAGGATAGGGTTCCAAGGTTGTGGATAAGGATAGGGTGACCCAATCAAGGAGGGATGTTAGCACAAGGACCAACAAAGGTTTAACACAAGACAACAAGTCAACAAGAGGGGTCACAATAAAGTGGGAGGATAACCATTTTACCCACAAGACCAAGGTGTACCAACAAGGTGGAAGAACAACGATTTTACCCACAAGACCAAGGTGTACCAACAAGGTGGAAGAACAACGATTTTACCCACAAGACCAAAGTGGGAGAACAATGCTTTTACAGGCACAATACCAAGGTGTTCAAACAAGATGGGATAGCAGCCCTTTTACCCAAAAGGCTATGCAACCAAACTTTTATCTTTCTCTCTTAAGTTATATGGTCCACAAGTGTTCCATACAATAACTGGAATTTTTCATCATCACCATATAAGGAAGGTCCAAATTGGATGATGTGATCCTTTAGTCCTCCTAAATTCTCCCAAATCTCTAGTGACATCATCAAGGGGTGGATAGAACTTTGAAGAGACAACCTAGCTCAACCATGTAGGAGAGGAAATCACACATAATCGTCTTGGTTAACTGACCAAGATATTCTTGGTTAACTCACTAGGACTATACCTACAGGACTTTCTTGGTCTTAGACCAAGAATATTATTGGTCCTATACCATGATGTCGCTATCTCAACCTACTAGATTTGCTTGGTACTTATGACCAAGCATAGTCTGGTCCCTTTCCAGAATACCCTAGAGACAGATAGGGGCCCTAGACACATTCTAGAGACTTTTCCATGGAATCAACCTACTTGGTACCATACCAAGAACCCCAGTAAACTGTTGGGGGGCCTAGGGTACCTGCTAGGGACTTACTCTACCTGGTTAATTAACAAATCACCCTAGTTAAATGACTAGGATTCCATCCTCTTAGAGAATGGATCTCGCAACTACACTACCTTTAACACTCCCTGTCATCAAGAGACACATTCTCAGGAACATTCAGCTTGCACTGGAACAAAACCCTATGATTAACATCTCTTTTATCTTCCTTTTTAGCGTCCAATATCACTTTTAGTGTATTTTTATCATTTCTTGGACAAGGTGGATGCTTTTCCACAAAATGGTGCTTTTAATGGAATCATTATCATCCCTTTTAAAAATTTGATGCTATTTTGAACATTAATTAGAATCCTAATTAGCGTCCCTATTAGCGTCCCTATTAGCGTACCTATTAGTGTCCCTATTAGCATCCCAATTAACGTAACTATTAGCGTCCGAAGTACTCAAACTTTGATAGAGGATTAGTCAACACATCAGTAATCTGTCTACTTGAAAGAACATACTACACCATGTTCTTGACATAGTGATACCTCCTCTTGATGTGTTTCAACTTGTCATCGAATACAATATTTTCCGATAGCTTCAAGCAGCTTTGGATATTAGAAAGAAGTATGCACGCATAGATCCACTTGGAAGTTACAAATAAATTCCCTTGATAGCTGAGAACCACTTTTCATATGTCATTTTCCATAACAACTTTCCAAACCTGTTGTTTTGATGCCTCCTTATAAGTGGATTATTCTGAAACAGTGATATGGCTCACACTAGAGCACCCTTGAAGCCTCTCAGTATGCTTCTCAATGAGATCAATTGAATCATCTCTGGCCTTCTCCCTCTACTCATCTAAACAAGATGACTCATAGGCTTAACTTTCTTGCACTTCCATATGTGAGTCACTCGAAGACTCTCTAGAGTGATGGAAGGTCACATATCTACTCTTATTTTTTGTAATCCTATTCTATTGGGAATTAAAGAGCATAGTTGGATCCCTCTTGATCTCTAAATCCTTCTTAGGGTCATCAATACTTGTGGCTTTCATTTTGTGCCATATTTTTCTTTGAGCAACATGCTCTAAAACCTTATAAAGTTTGCCTTCAGTACAGACCCCAAGTACAATGTTTGAACTCATGTTTCCATCCTTTGGCCACATCAAGGCCTTTTCTTTTGAGAAGGATATAGTAAACCCCTTGTCATGTAGTATCGCCACTGAAATAATATTCCTCTTTAATCGAGGAACATAAAAAAATTCCTCAATGTGCATAAACATACCTTAATCAAGTTGGAAAGAGGTAGAACCAAATTCTCCTATGGTATAGGCATTATCATCTCCCATTTCCACTTTCACATTGGACTTCTTTTCCTTGTAATTTGCAAGTTCCTTCCTGAATCCAGTCATATGCTTGGAGGCCCCAATGTCTATCCACTAGGAATATTTTAAATTGGAGATGGACCCTGTGAGGGATGAAACGAGGTAGCATTCATTTTGTTATTGAGCTTCATCCCTTGATTTATTTTTCTTTGGTTCTTCCTCTCCTGTAGCAGTTGAGGCAAGATACTTGTTTCTTTGTCAATTCTTGCTAGGAGGTTTCTTACAATTCTTTGCAAAATGATCAAACTCACTACAGTTATAACATATTACTTTTGACATATTAAAATGTTTACCTGGAGGTCCCTTACCTTTGTCCTTGTGCTGAGGGAATATTTTCCGCTTCTTTGTCTTGGTAGTAATTGCATGATCCTTTTTCTGGGGGATTCCTAGTTCTATGTTGGGTTTTTTCTTCTTCTTCTAAACAGTCATGCCACAATCTGACAAAGTTTGGTTGGACCTCTCTCCCATTTACTATTGCTATAAATGCCTCCCAGGTCATAGGAAGACCATCGAATATTGTCTGCACAAGATCATCATCGTCTACTTTATCTCCAATTTCCATGAGTGATCTCTTATTTGAGAGATTTTGGAGAAGAAAGTGGAAATTGTCTCATCCTTCTCCATCTTTAGTGATTGAAGTTGATTTTTCAAGGCATCAAAACAGTCTTTCGTTGTTCTTAGAGGAGCTATCACTGGCATCAAATTATATTTTAATGAATTGAATATGATTATCTTTGCCTTGTCTTGCTTATGCTTATAGGTTAATCTTCCTTGATTGATTGTGGGATCTTCCACAACCCTAGTAACCAGATTATGCAAGTCATTCTCCTCTAATGTGTTCAATACCCTAGATTTCCAAGCATTGAATTTTGAGGCTCCTTCAAGCTTATCTTTTGACTTAGCTGAAGAAGATGTCATCTTAAAACCCTCACTTCCAACTTGATGAACTTTATCAAGAAAACCATGAGGTCAAGTTAGTTAGTACTCAAACCCTTACCTTAGGATCTATGTAGACTCTGATAGGCTTCAAAAATAGAGTTAGCTACAAACCCTAACCTCTGATAACATGTTAAACTTTTAGGGTTTCTCAAAAATTTAACAAACTTGTACAATAATACAAATCAAATCAAATAAATCAAGAAGTAAAAGTACAACAGTAACAAAAGAATAGATATTAAAAATAAATAATCTCTTTCAACTTTAACACTCCCTTAAGGATCATTGTGTTAAAGTCACACGACCAAAAACAAAATACAACATGTAGAGCAGCAGTCGATAAATTAAACAAATCTAACAAATGGAATCAATAAAAGATCAAACAGAAGAAAACAAAATCTGGCTTAGACCTTCCTTATACTCAGATATACTTTCAGATCAGACCTTGTCTCTTAGAGACAAGTCACTAAAGGAACAAGTTTGCCCCTTACTTGAGGGAATGAACATACCTGAGAGAGAGATAGAAAAATTGTCGTGAAGTAGGGTTAGACAAGTACAATAGAAGTGCAATAGCTTAAGACATCCAATATCAACCTCAAGGTTCTAACAAAAACAATCCACAAGTATACAATTAAGTATGGTAGCCTCAAACCTTTGCTACAATAAAAGACAGTCATACAACAACCAAATAACAACACCATTCTAATGTGCAGAGGAATCCTTAAAGCATACACTAACACCCTCAACCAGTAGCAGCACCTTCACAAAGACAACGACACCCTCATACACAGTAGAGGTAGCCTCAAAGAGGCTGAGAGGGGCAACGCCACCCTTCAGCAGGCTCACATCACCCCTATACAAGCTCAACAAGTTCATGACACCCTCTAGCGGGCTCACAGCACCCCTATACAGGCTCATGGTACCCTAGCAACAAGTCATGGTACCCTCCTATAGGAGTCTTAGCATCCTAGAATAGTAACGACACCCTCCTACACAGCCTCCTTAAGAAAGCTCATAGAACACTTAAATAGGCTCAGCAAGGTCACAGCCTCCTTCAGCAGTATAAATAAATCCAAGGGTCACATATGAGGGAGAGAGGAAGAGTGTAATACCCCAGTTTTGACCCCATGGTATTTAATTGTGCATGATGTAAATATTACATGAAAATCATGGTGAGGAGCTCAAGGAAAAGGCTCTGCCATTGGTTGATGTTTTGTGGATAGGTGATCAAGGTTGATACCTATGGTTTTGGTGCTAATTCAAGCGCAGTATAGATATATATCTTGATATATCATGTAAATGTACAAAATTAATATAATACCACAACTAGCTATGGGACTGCAAATGTTAAAGAGATGGGGGCATGGTTCCACAAGGGATAGGGTGGGGAGATAGTCAAACCATCCTGATCCAATAGGGTGTGACCAGATGTCAATGGGGAAACCCATGAATCCTCAACTACCTTTTTGTCCTCTGTCCTCAATCATCAATTTCTTCCAGAAGTTGGTTGAGGCAGTTAATTCCTTGGGCAGAGCAAGGCATGGCAATCTGATGGCTTGACTAAGAAATCCTGCAAGTCTGCATAACTTGTATTCTTTCTTCTGCAGCAAGTAAACCCACGTGGGAATGCATTCCCATTCCCTCATCCCTGAGTCGCGTTGAGCGTTGGGGGAATTGGCGTTGTGGAGTGAGCCGGTTGAGAATGTGGTGTTTTATGTTCATGGTTTTTCATCATTCTACTCTTCTGTTGTCCCAAACAATGTGATCGTTATGATCTGTTGTTCATGTGCAGTGTTGGTGGTTCGACCATCCTGAGTTGCAAACGTGTGGTTTCGCAGTTTTTTACGGTGTAACATTATGGTATGAGACCCTGTTTCCTTTGTGTTACAGAGTGGATCCTGTGAGGCCATGATTTCCCTATGGATTGTTTTGTTGTGCATCCCCACTTTGGTTTGAAGACCAAGGAATGGAAGAGGCCAGAATAGGTTGATAAACCTAATGAAGAGAGGATCCTCACAGACAGATCAAGAGGGTTGGTAAATCCTTTCTGCACACCCTAAAGAGCACTGGAAGGGAAGGTATGGCCTGAGGTACTGTGTAGAAACGAAGGGAATAATTCCTTGTGTTGGGTGGTGCAGGTATTGAGGAGGCCAAGCCAGATCTTGTGTAAGTTCCCATGGCTTTGTGGTTGAGCTCATTAGCTTAGCAATTCTACCTTTCCCTTGCCTTGGAATCCCGATAAGCCCAACTATTGGTGGGTTTGGTTCTATCCTGTGATGTTTTCAGCTTGTTTCCTATTAGCCTATGAAACCCAATGGTCTATTGGCTTGGTTGGATAGTCTGTGAAACCCCGCAGTGTGTTGGCTTGACTGTGTAAGTATGTTTGGTCGTATGCAAGCATGTTGTTCCCTAGTTCCTTGTGGAAATCATGCCCAGCTTGGGGAAGGCAGTTTGTTGAGAGATTAATGAACACACTAGCATATGGTTGGGTGGAACGTTGAAGCGACAAAGCTAGTTGCGGAACAACTTAATCATCAAGATAAGTATTCTCTATTATTCTTGTTTGTGCATTGAAGTTGCTTATGAATGAATATGCTGAATTGATAAGGAAGAATGCTTTCTATGAATGAAGTAGGATTCATTGTTGCAAAAGTATCTATGTTATGCTTGTTTATGCCATATAAGTGTCTATGAATCACTATGTTCATGTTGGATGCTTGATGATGACTAAGTAGAGGTTTTCCTTGTGTGTATTTCCTTGCATTTTACTTCTGGTTGCCTTATATGTTCAATGCATTTTTCTTAAGTCCTCGGAGGCTAGAAAATCCTGGTTAAAGGGTAAGTTTGCAGCTGACCTAAGTCTTTCGGCACCCCGAGATCCACAGTGGAAGGAAGAATGCGGGAGGTGGGAGAAAGAAGTTTAATTGAGGCAAAGTGTGGGTTTCCGCACATCGGAATCGTCCTATGGAAGGAAGAAGGTGGGAAGTGGAAAACCGGAGAAAGGCTAAGGTAAAGAGTTGGTATTCCGATTCTCGAGTTCCACACTAGAAGGTGGAAAGTCAGAAGGAAAAAGGTTGGAGTGAGGATAGAGGTTCCGTCATTTGATAGTTTTCTGATTTTCGAGTTCTGAGGGCGGAAGGCGGAATGTGGAAGACGGAACGGTGATTGAAGGACTCCGTCAAGCGTTATGATTATGACTTCCGAGTGTCGAGGGCGGAAGGAATAAGTACAGAATACGAAAGGTGGAAGAGCGGGTGAATGTTTTCCATCGCACGTTACGTTTCTAATGCTCGATTTCCGAGGTTGGAAGGGCGAAAGCGGAAGTGCGGAAGGAACATGTGTAGTGAAGAAGAAGGTTTCTTCACACAGAATGGATTTGTTAATGAGTAAGAAAGTGTTTTAGTGATGTACAGAGGTTCTTCAGCTTAAGAATGAATGCTGAAGAGTGTGTTAACATCCATGCCTTGTGTTTGAAGGGAGAATTAGCGTTCTTGAAGCAAAATTTTTAATAATCCGCATTATGGGGCATGGGGACGTTACAGTTTGGTATCAAAGCTGCGGGTTGCAACATTAGGCCTGGATGGGCCAAGTTGAATAATTACGAAAGTTGTTGGTAACAGTAAGTAAGGGTTTTTAACTCTGAATTCACTATGCAACTAACAAATGATGTTGTTAACACATTTTGCAGATTCATAGTACAGGTTGAAGAAGTGGGTTTTTGGCTCAGCCATGAGAACCTACAACATGTATGATGACGCATAGAACCCATATGAGCACGAGGAATATGCTATGGGAGAAAGCATCCAAGTTGGAAATGTTGATACAGAGTCCAACGGAAGGAGATTTCAAGAAACGCTTCCAGATATTGCATCCACCATGAGAAGCTTGAGGGTGGAGATGCAAAGTTACAGGGCAGATAATGAAATATTGGTTAAGGCTCAGGAAGAGAAAAAGCATATGAATGCAACCATGCTTCAGAGTTTGACTAACATCCAGAGGTGGATGAACTCAGAGCATCGAATAGTAAATCCAGAAGGAAGTAGGAGCGGTGTTATAAGAAGAAAGAGACCTTCTAGTGGGTC
Source organism: Pseudotsuga menziesii (assembly GCA_001517045.1). Lineage (NCBI taxonomy): Eukaryota > Viridiplantae > Streptophyta > Pinopsida > Pinales > Pinaceae > Pseudotsuga > Pseudotsuga menziesii. The sequence goes on from LPNX010988499.1 coordinate 71,869, forward strand.
ATCTGATGCTGAATGATCCACTGGGGATTCAATTTCTTTTTCTCACAAGAATAAGAGAAAGAGGCGTTATAGGAACAACTCACGCAATGAATTCAAGAAGGTTAAGCCTCCTACGTTTGATGGTGAGGTAAAGTACGGTCAAGAAGTTGAAGCCTAACTTCTTGGGATAACAAAATATTTCCAAGTCCAAGCCTATTCTAGAAACATGAAGGCTAGGGTAGCCATCTTCAATTTGATTGGAAGAGCATCCATATGGTGGGAGCACTTCAGGAAAGTGAAGAAGATCAAAGAGAATAAGATTGTGTGGAAACATATCCAGAATTTTTTCAGGCAAAAGTACCTCTCTGATAGGTACTATGATGGTAAGATCAAAGAATTCCATGCACTGAGATTAGGGAAATAGACCATGGAATATTATGCCAATAAGTTTTTAGAACTATTGAGATATGTCAGTTATATCAGGGATGATAAAGTAAAAATCCAGTGTTTTCTGAGTGGGTTGCCTTAGTCTTATAAAGACATAATTGAATTTGATGAACCCAGAACTTTAGAAAAATATACAAGAAAGGATAAGTGTTGTTACGATCAGAATAAGGGAAAACCTTATTACCATAATACATCGCAGGATAAGAAGAACAAAAAGCATGATCAGAGGAAGAAAGGTTTCAAACCCTCGAACTTCAGCAGAAGCATCCATCACAAGTTGTGAACTAGCTAGCTAAGGTGATGGGGGAGAAGCCAATAAATCCAAAATAAAGTAGAGAGCCTCTCCAATGTTGGAGATGTGGAGGACCCCATATGCGCAGGAATTGTCCACTTGAAAATGGGAATGCAAGGCTAGCTTACCACATTCAAGAGGCAGAAACTGTGGATCAAGTAGCAAGGACAGTCCTTAGGATTTATGCAGCACTGGAGGACCACCAGGAAGATCATCAGTTAACCGTGGTTGAGGTGGCAGGTAATATTGCTGAGCAATATTTTTCTGTTTTGATTGACCCTGGATTTACTCACAGTTATATTACTCCTAGAGTAGCTGAGATTTGTGCTTTTAAGAAGTTAAATCATAGTAAGTCATGGCTAGTCCAACTAGCCACTGGAACCAAGAGAAAGGTTAGTGAAATGGTAAAGCAATGCCCCCATTGGTCATGAATGGGCTAGTCACTTGTGTAGATCTGAATGTTCTACCACTTGGTTCCTATAACATTCTAATTGGAATGGATTGGTTAGAAGCTCACCAAGTAAATATTGATTGTTACAATAGAATTTTGAGTGCATAGATGAAGGAAACTCAAGAGTTGTAAGAGGCATTCCTAAAGTGATTTCTTTCAGGCAGATTTCAGCAATGCAGCTGAAGAAGTTCTGTAGGAAATTTTTCCAGTTGTACGCAGCCCATGTGTTGGAGGCAGCAGAGAATGAAGAGTCCCAGGTTGGAGGACTTCCATGTGTTACAGGAATTCAGGGATATTTTTCCTAATGAGATTCCAGGACTTCCTCCAAAAGGGACGTTGATTTCACAATTGAACTTGTGCCAAGAGCAGCACCAGTGTCTAAGACCCCCTACAGGATGAGTACACCAAAAATGCTAGAGAAGATGCAGTTGCAAGAGTTGTTGGAAAAGAAGTATATCATACCAAGTGTGTCCCCTTGGGGAGCACCTGTTTTGTTTGTGAAGAAGAAATATGGTACACTCAAATTGTGTATTGATTACAGACAGTTGAACAAACTCACTGTAAAGAACAAATACCCTTTCCCTAGGATTGATGGCCTCTTTGATAAAATGAGAGGAGCAAAGGTATTCTCCAAGATTGAATTAAGGTCTAGTTACCATCAGGTAAGGATCAAGGATGAATACATTCATAAGATAGCCTTCAAGACAAGGTATGGGCATTATGAGTTTGTAATGGTACCATTTGGTCTCACAAATGCACCAGCTACATGTATGTGCCTTATGAACAATGTTATCAGCATGTATCTAGACAAGTTTGTTCTTGTCTTCGTTGATGACATTCTCATTTATTCTAAGAATGAGGAAGAGCACGAAGAACATCCGATACTAACGTTGCAATTGCTCAGGGACCATAAGTTGTATGCAAATTGAAGAAAATGTGACTTTTACAAAGATAGGATTTATTATTTGGGTCACATCATCTCAGAGGAGGGCATATCTGTAGACCCTAAAAAGATTGAGGCCATTATGAACTGGCCAACCCCAAGACATGTGACAGACGTAAGATATTTTATGGGACTTGCAGGATACTACAGGAGATTCATTGAGGGATTCTCCAAGGTTGCACATCCTATCACTTCCTTGCATAGGAAGGGGATAAAGTTTGAATGGACACCAAGGTGCGAGGAAAGCTTCCAGTAGTTGAAGCATCTTCTCACCAGTACACCAGTTTTTAAGATTGCATACCCAGAAAAAGACTTTGTGGTGTGTACTAATGCATGTGGTCAAGGACTTGGAGGAGTTCTTATGCAAGACAACCACGTGGTATGTTATGAGTCAAGAAAGTTGAAGGATCATGAAAAGAACTATGCCACTTATGATTTAGAACTTGCAAACATAGTACATGCTCTCAAGATGTGGAGGCATTACTTAATGGGAAGAAAGCTTGAGTTGAGGACAGACCACTGTGGTCTGAAATATTTGTTTGATCTTCCTACTCTAAATGATAGGCAAGCTAGATGGCTAGAGTTTTTGTGTGAGTTTCATTTTGAGATCAAACACATAAAAGGAAAAGAAAACAAAGTGGTTGATGCACTCAGCAGGAAGGTGCATGAAATGCACTTGGAATCTCTTAGTATTTTCCAATCAGATTTGAGATAGCATATTGTTAATCATGTTATTGAAAATGAATTGTATGTGCAGATAAAAGACAAACTGCAATAGCAAAATCTTGAGAAGAGGTATGAGGGATATAAATTAGAAGAAGATGGACTTCTTACTTATAAGAACAGATTTTATATTCCAAATGTAGCATATTTGAGGAGAATGGTTATGGATGAAATCCATCAGAATCCATATTCTGGTCATCCAGGATATCAAAATACAATTGCTACAGCCAGAAAGCAGTATTGTTGGCCAGTGATGAATAAGGACATTGTTGAGTACATTTAAAGGTGCATGAAATGCCAACAGGTGAAGGTCGAACATCAACACCCAACAGGGTTGTTGCAACCTTTGGAAGTTCCAGAATGGAAATGGGAAGTTATTTCCATGGATTTTATTACAAGATTGCCAATGACTTGGAGACAACATGATTCCATCATGGTCATGGTGGAAAAATTGACAAAGGCAACACATTTTATACCAGTCAAGTATACTTATAAGACTGATACCATTGCAAAAATATTCATGAAGGAGATTTTCAATTTGCATGGATTTCCTAAGGCAATAGTCTCTGACAGATATCCTAAGTTCACTTCAAGTTTTTGGAAGGGTTTGTTTACAGATTTGGGTACCAAGTTGAACTTCGGCACTTCCTACCATCCTCAAACTGATGGTCAGACAAAGAGAGTGAATCAAGTGTTGGAAGACATGCTTCGCATGTATGTGATGGACAAACCAACCAAGAGGGAATATTATTTACACTTGGTTGAATTTGCATATAATAATGGCCAACAAGCATCCTTGGGGATGAGTCCATATGAATCCTTGTATGGAAGAAGGTGTAGGTCACTCGTGACCTGGGATAATCCAGTGAATAGAATTGCTCAAGGAGATGGAGCAGGAGGTTGCAAAGATCAGACAGAATCTGAAAGCATCCCAGGACAGACAGAAAATCTATGCTGATAATCATAGAATGCATAGAGAGTTCAGTGTTGGGGATCATGTTTACCTCATAGTGAGGGAAAGGAATATTTCCCTAAAGCTTGGAAGTTGTGCCAAGTTTTCTCCTAGATATTGTGGGTCGTTTGAAGTGCTTGAGAGGATAGGTCCCGTTGCATATAGACTTTCATTGCCTGCTAGCACTAGGGTTCATAATGTTTTTCATGTTTCTTTGCTTAAGAAATATGTACATGATCCTAACCATGTGATTGATTGGGATGTGATTTAGGTGGAACCCGAGGGAGAGTTCCAAACTGAGCCATTGTGCATCCTTGACAAGAAGGTCATAGTGGTCCGGGATTGAGTCGTTGGATAGGTAAAGGTGCAATGGGAGCACTACATCCCTGAAGAGGCTACATGTGAGCTGGAGGATGCCATGCGATTGGCACATTCATTTTTGTTCAATTTCGTGGATCACTGAGGGTGGTGCCAGTGTAGCATTTTGTTTAAGATGGTAAATCACTAAGGACAATGTTGTTGTAAGGGGGAGGGGATTGTAATACCCTAGTTTTGACCCCATGGTATTTAATTGTGCATGATGTAAATATTATATGAAAATTATGGTGAGGAGCTCAAGGCCAAGGCCCTACCATTGATTGATGTTTTGTGGATAGGTGATCAAGGTTGATACCTATGGTTTTGGTGCTAAGTCAAGCACGGTATAGATATATATCTTGATATATCATGTAAATGTACAAAATTAATATAATATCACAGCTAGCTATGGGACTGCAAATGTTAAAAAATGGGGGCATGATTCCACAAGGGATAGGGTGGGGATTTAGTCAAACCCCCCTAAGCCAATAGGGTGTAACCAGATGTGAATGGGGAAACCCATGAATCCTCAGCCACCTTTTTGTCCTTTGTCCTCACTCATCAATTTCTTCCAGAAGTTGGTTGAGGGAGTTAATTCCTTGGGCAGAGCAAGGCATGGCAGTCTGATGGCTTGACTGAGCAAGCCTGCAAGTCTGCATTCGACAGAACCTATATTCATGCTTCTGTGAAAAGTAAACCTGCATGGGAATGCATGACCATTCCCTCATCGCTAAGTTGCGCTGAGCATTGGGGGTATTGGAATTGTGGGGTGAGTCGGATAGGAAGGTGGTGTTTTATGTTCGTGTTTGTTCATCATTCTACTCTTCTGTTTTCCCAAACAATGTGATCGTTGATCCATTATTCATGTGTGTTGTTGGTGGTTTGACCATCCTGAGTTGCGGACGTGTGGTTTCACAGTGTTTGTCGGTGTAACATTGTGGTATGAGACCCTGTTTCCTCTGTGTTACAAAGTGGATCCTGTGAGGTTGAGTTTTCCCTATATATTTTTTTGTTGTGCATCCCCACTTTGGTTCGAAGACTGAGGAATGGAAGAGGCCAAAATGGGTCGATAAACCTAGTGAATAGAGGAGCTTCACAGACATATCAAGAGGGTTGGTAAGTCCTTTATGCACACCCTGAAGAGCACTGGAAGGGAAGGTATGGCCTGAGGGACTGTGTAGTATCAAAGGGAATACTTCCTTCTGTTGGGTGGTGCATGTATTGAGGAGTCCAAGCCAGATCTTGTGTAAGTTCTCATCGCTCTATGGTTGAGCTCACTAGCTTAACAATTCTACCTTTCCATTGCCCTGGCAGCCTAATAAGCCCAACTATTGGTGGGTTTGGTTGTGTCATGTGATTTTTTTGGCTTGTTTCCTAGTAGCTTGTGAAACCCAATGGTCTATTGGCTTGGTTGGATAGTCTGTGAAACCCCGCAGTGTGTTGGTTTGACTGTGTGAGTATGTTTGGTCCTGTGCAAGCCTGGTGTTCCCTAGTTCCTTGTGGAAATCATGCCCAGCTCGAGGAAGACAGTTTGTTAAGAGATTAATGAACACACTGGCCTATTGTTAGGTGGAACATTGCAGTGACATAGCTAGTTGCGGAACAGCTTAATCATCAATATAAGGATTATCTTTTATTCTTGTTTATGCATTGAATTTGCTTATGAATGAATATGATGAATTGATAAGGAAGAATGCTTGCTATGAATGAAGTAGGATTCATTGTTGCAAAAGTATCTATGTTATGCTTGTTTATGCCATATAAGTGTCTATCAATCACTATGTTCATGTTGGATGCTTGATGATGACTAAGTAGAGGTTTTCCTTGTGTGTATTTCCTTGCATTTTACTTTTGGTTGCTTTGTATGTTCAATGCAGTTTGCTTAAGTCCTTGGCGGCTAGAAAATCATGTTTAAAGGGTCAGTTTGCAGCTGACCTAAGTGTTTTCACACCCCGGGATCCGTAGCGGAAGGAATAATGCGGGAGGCAGGAGAAAGAAGTTTAATCGAGGCAAAGTGTGGGTTTCCACACCCCGAGATCCGCCTGCGGAAGGCGGAAGGCAGGAGGTGGAAAACCGGAGAAAGGATAAGGTAAAGAGTTGGTCTTCTGATTCCTGAGTTCTGCACTAGAGGGCAGAAAGGTAGAAGGCCAGAGCGAGGATAGAGGTTTCATCATTTGATAGTTTTCTAACTTTCGAGTTCCGAGGGCAGAGGGAGGAGGGCGGAATACGAAATAGTGATTGAAGGACTCTGTTAATCGTTATGCATCCTGTCATGGCCATGTCGGCAGCGAAGGTGGGGTTCCTCGCCACTTCAGTGAAACGCCCATTGGACCAAACGGAGGTGGGCACTTGGTCAAGAAAACGGCTAAGTGTTGGGCTTCGTGGCGGTTAGGGGCACCATTCGGCAGCTTGGTGGGTTGTTCGGTGGGGGCGTCGATCAAACGGTGCCCACATTGGCTAAGTGCGCTAAGTGGGCCAAGAAGTGTGCTAAGTGTGCTAAAGTCGCTAAGTGGGTCGACGACTAAAGCGGCCACATGAGAAGGCGGCTAAGTATATAAAAAGGAAAACGGAAAGAGCCAAAAAGAAGGAAGTGGAAAGTGGCTAAGGAGAGTCACTTTGGAGTAGTTCTCCCTTAGGGGAGGCGCTCTGCGCTCAAGAGAGGCACCTCCGTAGGAGTGCACACTGCGAGCCGGAGCGCTCGCTAGGAGCGTTCGTAGGAGTGCCTGCAGGAGCACTCAACTGGAGTGCCCGCAGAGCGCTCAACTGGAGCACCCACGGAGCACTCAACTGGAGCTCCCATCAGGAGCGCCCGTAGAGAGCTCAACAGGAGTGCACACAAGAGTGCTCAACTGGAGCGCTCAACAAGACCGCTCAACTAGAGCGCCCGGAGAGCGCTCAATAGGAGCGACCAAAATTTAGCGCTCGGCAAGGAGGAGCGCCCAAAAATTTTAGCGCTCAACAAGCGTGCTCGGCAAGGTTTTCCAGGAGGCGCGTTTTGAAGTGCATTTTCGCATACGGGTTCGGCAGATGGCCTTGGAAGTTGAGATGATAGTTGGTTAAGGAGTTTGGCAGAAGCATCGAAGGTTCGCTCGAACAAATGGAGGTGGCTTTGGTGAAAGTGCTTTCTCATAAACATGGTTCGTTTCCTTAGAGTGTTTGATGGCAGCACTCAGTTGTACATGAAGTGCGTTTTTGGCAAGTGCTTGCGGAAGGCACTTGAGGTGCATTTTCGGTAAGTGCTGACGGAAGGCCCAGCATGGGTGCGTTTTGGTAAGTGCTGACGAAGCACCCAAGAGAGGTACATTTCGGTAAGTGCAGATGGAGTGCTCAGCTAGGTGTGTTTCGGCAAGTGCTGACGAAGAGATCGGTAAGCTACATTTTAACAGGTGTTGATGGAACGTTTGGCAAGGTGCATTTCGGTAAGTTTTGACGCGCGATTAGATATGCGTCCGGGGATGTGTTCCGTGGAATCACTCCAAACCAGTGTTCTCAAGAAGGCACGTTCCAGTTGAGCGTCCACGGAGGGGTGTTCAGCGATGTGTTCAGAAGTGAATCCGCAGGGAGGCAGTCTGTAGTGCATTTCCAAATGAGATGGTGATGGACGTTTCTGATGGATGGAGCAGAGGCTCATGGCAGGGTCTTCGGGGTGTTTGGAAAAATGCCTAAGTCAGAGTGGTGTAGCAGCATTGAGTATTCTTGAGAAGGTCCGCAAGTGATGGCAGCTCTTGGCGGAGTCGTTATGGGAGTAGCAGTAGCAGCAAAGGAATCGATGACTGGTGTGTTTTGCATCTCAACAGTTAGCCATGGTGGCTAAGTTGCAGTGTAGCGAGGAGGCTGACTTCGGCAGGTCAAGTCGTATCTTAGCAAGGTGGCTCGGCAGAGGAGTTCGACAGCAACGATAGAGTGACGAAGTGAGCTACAACAGGTTGCGTTAGATGGACAATATGAGCTTGTTGATGAGGCTTGGCAGTCTTAGCAAGGAGTGGACATGCGAATATGGCGGTGACAGCTAGATGGTTGGATTTGGTTGTATCATGTGAGCATAGCCAATTTTGGCTAGCTCTCGGATGAGTTGATGGTTTGTGACACCCTCCGTTGTTGTAACTAGTCTTATCATATTATTATACATGGGTATTAGACTCCATCAGATTTAGGGTGGGTTGCCCACACACATTTATATCTTTGTTGTATTTGGCTTACTTGTACTATAGGAGTGCATTGATGTTAAAAATGGTTAAGTATGAAATGAATGTTATAAGAACTATTTCCAAAATTTTTGGGGTTAGGTGTAGTCCGTTGGAGTGTGCTCAGGCTGGCCACACCCCTGAGACGCTTCCAGGCGGTGCCGCACACTACAACGGACCCTAGAAAAAGGTGTCGCGATTGTGGTTGTGACACTTCCAAATTCCGAGTTCCGAGGGCAGAAGGTGGAAGTGCGAAAGGTAGAAGAGCGGGTGAATTTTTTTTGTCACATGTTACATTTTTTATTCCCGATTTTCGAGGTCGAAAGGGTGGAAGCGGAAGTGCAAAAGGAACAAGTGCAGTGTGGAAGAAGGTTTATGCGCACAGAATGGATCTATTAATGAAGAAAGCAAATGTTGCAGTGATGTACATAGGTTCTTAAGCCTAAGAATGAATGCTGAAGAGTGTGTTAGCATCCATGCCCTATGTTTGAAGGGAGAACAAGTGTTCTTGAAGCAAAATTTTTAATAATCCGCATTATGAGGTATGGGGACGTTACAAAGAAAGGCACCCTTCAATAGGAACTAAAGCATCAAAGACACCCTATACGTCAAGCCAAAAGAGAAACAATAAACCTAGATCAAATATAGGTGAGTAAATCTTAGATCTTTTTTTCAATGATCTCATAATGAGATATTTCACTTTTATTTATAGGCTTCAAATTTCTTCTAGAAGGATCATCCTTAAAACTTTAGAAATTAAGACATCCTAACTTTTAGGAGTGTTACCATAAAATAAAATGTAAAATAAAATTATGATGACTAAGGATAGGGTTCCAATGTCATGGCTAAGGGTAGGTTGACCCAATCAAGGAGGGGTGTTAGCACAAGGACCATCAAGGGTTTAACACAAGACCACAAGTCAACAAGAGGGATTGCGACAAAGTGGGAGGAGGACATCCCTTTTACCTACAAGACCGAGGTGTGCCAACAATATGGGAGAACAACCCTTTTACCCATGACACCAAGCAACCAAAATTTTATATTTCTCTCTCAAGGTATATGGTCCACAAGTGTTCCATACAATAACTGGAATTTTGTATCATCGCCAAATAAGAAAATTCCAAATCGGATGATGTGATCCTTTGGTTCCCCTGATTGCTCCCAATGTGCTAGTTACATCATCAAGGGGTGGTCAATTCATTGAAGAGACAACCTAACTCAACTACGTAGGATAGGAGGACATCACACATCATCATCTTGGTTAATTGACCAAGATCTTCCTAGTTAATTGACTAGGACTATACATGTAGGACCTGCTTGGTATTAGACCAAGAATCTATCTGGTCCCAAACCAGGATGTCTCTGTCTCATCCTAAATATTTGCTTAGTCCTTACTGTTATCACTCAAAATATACCTAAGGTTGTGAAAGGTAATCTCAAGGTAACAGCAAAACCACTTTTAGAAAGAAACTAGCTTTTCTTTCCAGAGAGGGATCTCTCAAATACAGATTTAACAAGGCCAGATATATGAATCAACAGTTTTAATTTATGTAGATGGTTGAAACAAAACATATAACCATTGGGCTATGGAGTCAAAACAGATGAAGATAATACAAAGCTTCCTACACAGAATCTCAACAAAGGCAAGATAATATTCAGCTACAGTCAATCATTGATTTTCAGGCGATAGAAAAGAAATATGAACAATCCATTAACATAGAGAATCACAAGATGAACTCCATATTAACTTTAGAAGAAATATTTGTGAATATCTGAAACAATAGCCAGAGCATAACATGTATGAATTCTAAAACTATTATACACTGCATTCAGACATGAAAGAAAACAAAATGGAAGGTAAACACTTAGAAAACATTTCACAAGGAAAGAAAGCACAGACTATAACATAAACAATACATGAATCTTTGAAGATAAACTAGCATTCGACTCTGTAATTTTATTCAAAAAGGTTCTCACAAAACATCAGTCCAATCTTATGAGTTCCAACCCTTGATACTTCAATAAAATTCAAATATATACAAAATAGTTTCTTCCAAGAATGTCAAAAACCAACTAACGGTTAATCATAAGTTCTTGTAACCATTTCCTTAATAACTAGGAATAATAATTACATGCTTTGTTTGAAATAACAGATTGCTTGATTATAGCAAAATCCATAACTGCAAGGCACCATGAACAAACAGCTTCCCGAGACTGCAACACATGTCTTTATGAATGTAATATGTATTTGGTTTTCCCAAATTTCTCCACAATTTTCCACTGTTCTATATTTGGAGTGTCATACTCTGTCATCTCTCTTATTGACACCTCCAAATCCACATAAGATTCATAAGACACAGTTGGTAATCATTTTTTAATAATTAAAAACCTGTCCAATATTTCAAAGTCTTCTGTCAACTTTTCAACAATGACCTTTCATGTTAATCCTTTGACTAAATATTCAAACTTGGAATGATCCATGCGATTTTGTACCAACAAGCTATGATACTGTTCCTGAGAAAACAATCATCCTTCGTCGTCCCAAAAAGAAGGGAGACCATCATCAAATAAATTTTGAAAATCCGCCCTGAAATCTTTGATTTGAGAAGACATCTGATTCACTTTATCCTGCACAACTTTCATAAGTTGATGTTTATTGATAAACTTCTTCGCCCATAACACAATAGCTACCCTATCTTTGATCCCAATATCCTGCAGATTTTGATATGTCAAAGAATTCAAAAAATTCACAGCATTATGAGCAGTATTCAGAGATTTCTTTTCCATGGTTTCATTTGCTAATTTTAATCTTTGAGCAGCCAGATTTACCAATGCACTTTCATCATCGATAAAATTTAAATAATGTCTGAATTTAGTGATTTCTACAGACAAAGTATCCCAGATCAAATGTTTAGCTCCGTGTAAAGGAGTTTTTCCTATATTTCTCTCTTTTAATTCATTGAATTTTTTATGTAATTGGCTCTTCTCATTCCAAACTTTATTCTTCTCTTCAATACTTTTAGCCAATTCTGACTTGATCTTTTCATTCTCATCCTTTAACCCTTTAATTTCCACTTCTTTCAAACTTACCTGAGACATGGGAACTAGTAAAGCATCTGCAGAAAATTCATTTAATGGTTTTTCAACATTAACAAGGGGTTCATTTGTATCAATGAAAGGTTGATTCATCAATTCCTCCATAACCTCTTTTTCATCATTCCACTTGCCATCATATTTGCTTCCACTTCTAAAGCATCTGTGACCATAGCAGCAAGACTCACTGACTTTCTCTCCCTTAATGAAAATGCAAAGTCATTGCCAAAGGCCTCAGCATAATGAAGTTTAGCAGTAGCTACAGAAGGCTTTATATCATCTGGGATGGAATTATAAACTCTCATAAACCTGCTTGAAAATTCATGAACAGATTCAAAACGTCATTTCTTTAGATTTTTGTATTGGGAAAGAAGTTGTAAAGGGCTGTTTATCTTCCCATCTTTCTAAAAACGCATTTTGGAAAGCTTGAAAGGTCAGTATTGATGCAGCTGGCAAATATTTAAACCATTTTTTTGCTTCCCCTGATAGGATTTGAGCAAACAACCTCATTTTAACATCTACATAATCAACTTCCTCCAAGTCAATAAAATCTTCAAATTTTGCCACATGTTGTTTTGTTGTTATACCTCCCTCTCCATCAAATAAAGAAATTCTCTGGGAATAGTTTTGGGGAAGGTCATGCAATACAGCAGGCAAACGTAAAGGAGCAAATCTGGAAGCCATTGGTCTAGGTGGATTTGGATGAACTAAGGAAATTTGAATAGTTTGAACAATAGGTCTTTCTTCAACCTTCGCAGACTGTTGAAGATCTCTCCAAAGAGAATCAAGTAAATAGGATTCTAATCTATGAGGGTTGAATTCAATATTTTTAAGATCAGATTCAGATTTAGATTTCAACAAACCCTTTTCAACATTAATTTCCCATTCTTGATCAAGGGTGCTATGAAAATCTTGAGAAGACGATGCACCAAACAGAGAAATATCTATTTTTTCTTTGTCTCTTTTTCTAAATAATTTTTCTGGATCTTCCAAACTTCGTAAAACTTTAGTATCAGAATTACCTCATGTATGTCTTTTCGAAGCCAGGATGTCTTTTGAAATCTTGAAATAATTTAAACTGGAATCGCCAGGGGAAATGTACAACCTTCTTCACTCACAAAAATTTATGTTTGCCCGCATAAATCTTTTTCTTGATCCGTTATAATCTCTGTCGTTCCTCCGAGGGCTTATTTGCACCTTCATCCCCAACTACGGCGCCAATTTTTTATCACTCAAAATATACCTAAGGTTGTGAAAGGAAATCTCAAGGTAACAGCAAAACCACTTTTAGAAAGAAACTGGTTTTTCTTTCGAGAGAGGGATCTCTCAAATACAGATATATGAATCAACAATTTTAAGTTATGTAGATGGTTGAAACAAAACATATAACCATTGACATGACCAATTGGACTTTATCTTTGAAAATATTGACATTGTATGGCAAAAATAAACCCTCTAATGGCTGACCAATTTTTAAGATATTGGACAAGAACTGACATCTAACTTCAGTTTCGCATATTTTTGTACAACTCAATCAGGACTTGTTCATTGAAGGACTCAGGATTTACAGGAAAATTATCAGGCAGGCTTAACATCTCGCAGACAGATTTCGCGTCAATTCTACAAAGGATTTTTGAAGTTGTACGACTCATAATAACCCTTTCGAAAGATGACTAACTGTTTGCACACCACTCGACAAATTCCGGGAAAAGTCGGGTTTGTTCGACAGCAAAGTAATACAGGAAGGAATTGCATACATTTAGGATATCATTTCCCTGTGACTTATACTGCCATAAACGTTCTTTTGAGACTGATACACTGCATACTGACAGAATAGGGTCAAACACATTCCTTTCTCTATCAATAACTACTTTTTCTCTTTCATCCAGAACCCTGCACAATATCCCTGAACTCTGCTCTTTCTCTATAATAAAACAACGGCAATAAGTCTTCAACATGAATCTCGGAGTTTTAAGGATTACCTGGTAACTGTCAGATATGTAAGAATTGACTTTCGAAAAATGATGACGCACTGTCCCTTCTTCTTTTCACCGGCAGCGTGCAAATAAAAACAAATTTACCTTGGTCAACTCACTTTTTATACAACGAATAATGATTCCGGGACCCCCAACAAGTTGTTTCTCCTTTACCACTTTCCGCAGCGGAACTCACTAAAAAATGCCACGTGGAAAATGGTTTGAATTCTGCTACCACTCATCCATTTTAATTGTCTTACAAGTTCAAGCCCCGGATTAGACTATAACCTTTGATAAGATTACATCCCTTATTTGAACCGTTGGATCAAATCCATTCTACGCAATCCGTTGGCCTTTCTCCTCATTCAACCTTGCATCTTCACATTACGGATTACCTTATGGCCATAGATTTAATTTGTTCTATCTCTTGGTCGTCGATATTGTTATCTTATTAACCCATTCCGCTCTCCGTCAAAACTTCTTTCTCGTGCAACTTTTCCCAGTGGATCATTTTGCAACCATAGATCTACACGATCACAAATCTACACCCTCCGATTGTGCAGTAAAATAATCAAATTGATAAAAACTCAAGAATACTAACATTTTACCCATTTTTAAAATATTCCCTTATCATTTCTTGATCATATCTTTCCTCAATTGTTTAACATAGAGGGTGCTAACACTTACATTAACCAATCATTGTCTAGTCCCTTACCAAACTACCCTAGAAACATTTAGGGGCCCTAGCCACATGCTAGGGATCTTTCCATGGAATCAACATGCTTGGTCCTAGACCAAGAACCCCAATAGACTACTAGGGGCCCTAGTGTACCTACTAGGGACTTACTATGCCTGCTTAACTGACCAAGAATCGTAGTTAACTGACTAGGTTGTCATACTCTCAGAGAATGGTTTTCGCAACTACATTATCTTTAACAATTTTCTCATTTATTTCAATTTCATTGCTCTAATGTTTCTTGAAGATGTTCACTGAAGTTTCTAGCCAACACTAAACCCTAATGTTGATGTTTTGAGCGAAATCGGAGATGGTTGAACTTTAAAACTTGTATCAATCAATTTTAGCACATGTTAATCTCATAAATCGGTAACATATGAATATATCATCCACATGTGAATCTCATAAATATATCAACCACATGTAAATCTCACAAATATATCAACCACATAAATAATCTACATAAATTAGTCATATAAATCGCCTCCATAAATAAACCATATAAATCAATGAACCATGAGAGACAAGATATACCTTGGGAAAACCCTCCAAACGTGGAGGATGAAAAACCCAACAATTCTTTGAGTGTGATAGATAGATTTGCAGAGAATTTTTTACAACACATAAGCAGATTGTCCGATAAGAAATATCACCATAGTAGTAGAGAAGAAAGATCCAATGTAACCCTACAAAAACAATTGTAAGCAACCGTGCCATATGCCTAGCATATCAATAACCAACCAAAACACCTAGTATGCAGAATGGGTAGAATAGGAGGCTCAGTAAACACACGGATATCAACACATGATACATTCACAAGGAGGAGCTAACTAGAACTCCCTCCATGCAAACATCAACGCCCTTCCTTTCCTCAATTAGCTTTAAATGAATGTTCATTGTCTTGAACTGAAGGTGAGCTGACTTGAACTAAATGTTAACTGACTTGAACTGAATGTTAACTTAGTTGAACTGAACTCAATCTTTAACCAACTATTGATGACTTAGTTCACAGTCTAACTTAAGTGCCATTAGTGCTTCACTCTTAGTGTCATCCATGCACAATTTCTATTATTAACTTTTGCATGGGTCTCTTTAGTTAATTGATGATGCATGTTGATTAATGAACATTAATATCTTCTTACTTAACTGATTACATTCATTAATAGTTCAATGTATGCTTTGACTAAGGCATTTATTGAGGCATTCATATTTTACTGAAGCTTTATAACTTGAGTTCACTCAAACATTTGCATGGGCAATTCAAATTCTCTTTCTCTATGCTTTATCTCATTATCATTAAATAATTAATGCATGGTCCATATGTGTATTAGTTATCCATCTTATCATATCATACTCAAAAGAATCATTCCATACATATTGATGATCATATATATTACCCAGGACATATAGTCACATGTTAAAGTAATTCACTCTAAGGGTAGTTAAGCCCTAAATGAAACTTATAGCATTCAATGACCATGACTAGCAATATATCGCATAGTATAACCACCTTAACAAATGGAGGTACACGGTCTTGATACAACACAAGACTTCAATCTTAATACAACACAAGATCATCTACACAATTGGAGATCCATTCTCATAGGGTACCTTCTATGAGAATACTTGACTTGATATTACTCACAAATCTAGTCTTGATATTACTCACAAGACTCGGCTTGATATTACTCACAAGGTTTACAATACAACATCACCACCTCGATCATATGAGGATACATAGGACTTGATATGACTCGCATGTCCGACTTGATATTACTCACAAGTATGGAGAATGACTCTGGATGTTGCACAAACAACACCTAACAATACTTGTTTCCTACCATTTTCTTTTTCACGTTTCTAACTCTTGGGGAAACATAGGGTTGCATGAATGTTTATAAATATTTTTCAACCAGTAAAATCACCACTACATAAAGTTGAATACCATATTCAATGAAAGGAAACCTTCATTTATTTGATGATAACCATTAGAGATAACCTGTGTAGCAAGAGTATATGTACCTAGGGGTAGCGTACATGTGCTCATACCAGGTACATGTACCGAGTACTTGGGTTCAAGGAAGGTTTGCACCCAATCACACTCCTCTATACCTCGTACAGTATTAACATACCGAAGACGCCAATTAATAAAAGAGGTATGTATGGTCAAAATTGTATGGCGTACTTCATATTTGGGTACGTCGTAGGTACAGCTGAATCATGAATTTCAAAATATGACAACGGTGTGGTTAAATTATATGATCATTTAATTAAAAAATAAAATGTGGGCCCTCGGCACAACCTTGAACTCTATCCTTATCACTTAAACGAATACCCCCAAACCATTTCAATGTTTCATTTCTCATGAAACCGGCGAACAATTGACACTCCAATCAGCAAACAGTTGCATTCTTCAGCGACGGACAACCAGTGTCTCAACAACAGAAGGCAACAAGGGTGGTTTCCACGGTGGACTGGGCAGAGTGGACAGTCTTGGTGGACTTCAACCAAATCGTAGGGTTTTGATGGTGGACTTCAAGTAATCGCAAGCAATCCTGGATTTAACAATTTCAAACAAAGACATAAACATAATCAACAATGGAGAAGTTAAACGATTAAAACTAGAAACTTGAAGGTATTTGAATTTTAAAAATTTTCATTTGACTCTTTAAGTCATTTTCTAGATTTGAAGATTTCGCTTACAAATTCAAGTTTACCATTTTTCAGTTTCCCTTTCTCTTCACATTTCCAAAATCACCAAAACAAAATGTATTCATCAAAGAAAAATCCTTGATATCCGCTGTGGAAGTATCTCAAGAGGACAAAACAAACAAAGGATACAGGGGGGACAGTCACGATAAAATGTAATTTTTGTAAAGTTGAATGGAAAGGTACTTACATAAGATTTAAGGCCCATTTTATGCAGACCTCGAGGATGGGTGTTGAGCTTTGTAATGGAGACCCGAAAGATACCAGTAAAGTCCCTAATGCATCGATGGAGCAGCGAAGAGCTTAGGGTAGGGAAAGCAAGGAAATATCAAGGCCTTGTTGTAAACCCCATGATGATGTGGATAATGGGTCCATGTTGTTGGTGATGAAAATCCATCTAAAGATGAAGTTCAGTTTGGTAATGAAAATGTGTCGTCAAAAGCATCCAAAAGCCCTACAACTCAAGCACTCAAGAAGCCAAAACTTAGTGGCTTTTGTGACATATTTGATGTGAAAGGAAGGGTGTTGATCTTGCAATTGCAAGATTTTTTCTTGCATGTGGCATTCCTTTCAATGCATCTCGCTCACCATATTTTGAACAAATGGTTTGTGTGATTAATAATGGACCTATGGGGTATGAGCCACATGTTGCCGCCTTTCACACACCTGGGTCACGTGGCAAAAATCTTCAAGCCACTCGATGTGTCCTTGGGGGCAAGTCTCGAGTCAAGGCTGTCACCTTGTTCTTGACTCCTCCGTTTAGGCTCAACTCCTAACGAAGCCAAGGGGGGTAGACCCTATTAAGTTACTAAGGATAATTACTTAGTGTGGTGATGTTAAACAGAATGAGTTACTTAGGAGTTTGAAATTTAACTATAGACAATCAAAGATAACAAGATACAAAGATGAACACACGAAAGCACAATGCTGAGACACAATATATAGATAAAGCAGGAAAATAACCAGTGCCTTAGAATGGAGTCAAAAAAAAATTAATGTACTTGCATGTGCTTGGAGTGAATGTTTTGCAATTGCCTCTTGGTACGTTTTAAGTTAAATTCGAGGTGTGAGTTGATTAAAATTAGGCGAAGGGGTGGACTCCAGATATACCCGAGAGTACTTGGAGTATGTCCAAAACTAAACCTTCATGGCTACCCGCAAGTAATATGTGGGCTTAATGGAGTCTCTGGGGCAATTGTTCATAACGCACCCGTTAGGATGTGACAGAGATCGGCGCCCCGAGGTCACTTTTCAGAAGTTCCCGCTTCCTTTGGGTATTTTGCCACCATGATGGTTTGATCTAGGTGTTGGATTTTCACATGTTGGTTTGTTAATTTGGGAGAGTGAGTCCTAATTATGCTAGTCACTTAAGTGCTTTTAATACAGCTTGGCTGATCGGACGAATCGCAGCCAATTGCAGAGCATACACACTGGAGTCTTGTCAATTTTAGTAAATTTTACAATGGGTGTTCTTGTTTAAAAGAAAATCCTCCAGGAACCTCTTTCGATCCAAGTGGATCTCAATCAGGGAATCAAGGAGGGGTTAATTTTATAATAGCTGAAAAACAAATGACAGAAAATAAAACAGATACACAATTCCGGTTTTTTATTTATTCCTACCACGAATCTCTTTCCCCTCTCGGGTCAATCGGGAAGTTGTGGGGTAAGTATTAAGATTACTTTAAAATATCAAATATGGAATATGAAACTAATAATGAATTAAAGTATACTACCCTGCAGATTAGAGCTACGCTAGATTTAAGAAAGATGAATGAAAAAACAAAAAAAGGGACACAGACGCAAATCCCCCCAGGGGGGATGGGGAATGGGCTCGAAAGAGCCTATTCAAAAAATATTTTTATTAACAGCCGTTACAATATCAGAGAACTGATATAATTCCTCTTGATCCTTATATGGAGTGAAATCAAGAGCTTACAAAGTGCGAAAATTAAGGTTTTACTCAAATGGGAGACCCCTGGGGGGATTTGAACGCTCCTGAGGCCACTTTCGAACAGCAACTTCCTCCTTTCTTTTCTGTCAGACCTGCTAAAAACCAGCAAGCATATTAGAATAAAATATGCCCAAAAGCACTCTGAAAGTACCTTTGGGTCAGCTTACTTTTAACCAAAAAATACTAAGTTAAGACTAGTTAAAAAAGGGTAAAGAGGAACCAAGGAAAGCAGGATTTCCTTGGGATCTTGGCTTGCCTTTTGGGCAGCCAATAAGATGTGCACTTTTATTGGAGAATATGAAATTTTAACGTACAGCAAACAAAAATCAAATGCATGCAAGCTACAAATTTTCTTTAAAATTACATGCAAAAAAGGACGATTTCCCTAAAGTTAGATCTAGAATGCTTATGAAACCTTTTAAGAGCAAGATCTAGACTATGGGCTTTGAGAGGATATATCTATGTTGAAATTACTTTTAAGATGATAGATCTAAACCAAATCAAAGCTATGAACAAAGTAACCGAGTAAAAGAGTTAATTTTTTTTAGAAATGAGAAGAAGAGGAGAGAAGGTCGGCTCGTTGCTTGAATGGAGCAAGCTGAAAGGAGGCCCTTTTGTGGAGTGCTGAGGGACAGAGTCTTGAGCTTATTGGATAAGAAATGGCGTCAATCTTGATCCACACCTTCATCCAATCAGGAGCCTGGAATTAGATAACACAAGCCTGCACACACCTCGTGAGATCTGGATATAGATGTATAAACCAACAAAAATGAAAGATCATGCAAAAATAATCTTATTTAAGCATATAGCTAAAAAAATTGAGCATACATCATATGGATAAACAAGATCAAGCAATCTAACTTTCCTAGTTTACACCCTTACTTGATTCAACCGAATCCTTGAAGCCAAAACACAGAAGCAGCACAGAATTTGGAAAGAAATTGCAATTACCACATTAGCAGCATAACACTGAGAATCCACACAGACACATGCACTACACAGTATAGCCTCCAAAGCTTCTTTATTCACAAATGATGATCAATACACAATTACAATGGCAAGCCCTTCAATCCAGCTCTAACTAGCTTGGAAGAGGGAGCCTCAAGCAGGATATATACAAAATACAGGCCATCCAGCCCAGGGGGGGCACAATTCCTCATGGAATCAGACGAAATCAGCTGATGGAGAGTCCATCAATGCAGAACTGAAGCTGAACTGAGCCTACTTGTCAACCGGGGGCTTGATTGAGCTGACACATCAACCCATACACC
>LPNX010988499.1:91948-164951 GCA_001517045.1 Pseudotsuga menziesii
TCGATAATGATTTCTAGCATGTTTATACATTGACACATAGGCTCTAATAACCTCAATAGGCCCAAATGCCAAGCCGACCACCCCAACTTTGGAGGTATGGAGTGAAAAACTCAGAAATTATCAGTCGTTTATTCAACAACCAATAATAACCAAGGGAAAAAACACCCTGGGCTGATCGGATTGACAAATAAATTCTAAGAGACCGAGTCTTTTACAAACACTATCATGCTAGAACATTTATTACAACTCCCCCATGGGGTATGAACATATGATATAGTACAACAAGCACTTCCCAGAAGTACTTCCACAGGTCTTCTAAAGTCCGAACAAGTTAACCCTATCCGGTTCACCAGGCTCACTTGATAAAAAAACCACTAAGTATAACTTAGGTGGTAACACCACCCAGTTACGAGAAGCCTCAAATAGTTTTGGTGGACAAGGAGAAATCCCACCTTGAGAAGGCAATGCCACAATTGAAAGCATCTTAGAGTGTGGATGGATGCCCCATTGTTATGAATGGTTGGACTGATTGTAGGAATCATCAATTAATAAACATAATTGTCTCTTCCATCTCCAATCCATACTTTCTACAGGCCATTGATTGCTCCGATCAAGAAAAAAACATTGTGTTCTTGAAAGACCAATTATGCAATGACATTGTTGAGGTGGGGCCATCCAATGTCATCCAAGTTATTACCGATGCATCCCCAATGTGCGAAGCAACGGGGGTAATGGTCCACAAAGAGTACATGTAAGTGACAAATCCTTTTTTTTTAATTTAAGTTTACATGAATTAGAATTTCAAATCTGATTTTTAATTATAAGTCTGATTTTTTTCTAATTTTTCATATTTATTCATAAATTGAAGTTAGAAATCAAAAATCTAATCCATTTTCATTTGTAATGTATGCATATTTTTTGGACGCCATGCGCAATGCATTCTTTGCATAATGCACTGAAATACATTGCAAAAATTGAATGGATTCGGTTATTAATTGAGAAAGGCCTCAAAATTATGTCCATAGGCAACCACCACCATTCACAAGCAATTTTCCGCGAGAATGCAAAAATGGAGTTTCTTAAACTCACTAATACCATATTTACCTCTTATTACATTCTACTTAGACAACTTGTGGAGATGAAGGGGGATTTAGTGGCCACAGTTATTAGTGACATGTGGGAGCAATGGAGGCTATCTACCTCAGATGTAGATGTGGAGGTAAAGACGTTGATTTTGGATGATTGGTTTTGGGTTGATGTCAAATTCGTTGAGGAATTTGTAGAGCCAATTCGTGATATGATTCGCTATGTATACACAAATGGTCCATATTTTGGTGAGAGTTATGAGAACGTAGACTGTGTGAGAGGATCCAATCCATCACAAATAGAGAAGATGTTGCTTTATGGCCATAGTCGCAATCATTTATACATGGATGATGGAATAAATTGAACATGCCACTTCATATAGCATCCTATGTAATAAATCCAAAATGGTATGATTCCACAACAGGAAGAAGACCTCCTTCCCAAGATAGAGGGGTGGTGAAATACGATCTCAATTTTCCCAGTTTGCACATGGGTGAGGTGCCTTTGGTTCACATGAATCAAAGACAGATAGACAAAAGAAGTATCTGATTAATTGGCGTTGGCTTCATTGGTGTGGATGTTCCTGAATTGCAGCACTTTGTGATACGGTTACTTGGGTAGGTAGCTTCTCATCTTTCTTATGTATTAAATTTTCATGTTTCCATGCAATTACTTGCACAACTAGTTAGTTCCTCATCTTGTGAGAGGAACCAGAGAACTTATGTTTTCGTACATTCAATGAAGAGAAACAAGTTGGGGTCAAAGAAAGTAGAAAATCTAGTGTGCATTCATAGGACACTTCGTCATATCTGTAATGCTCATATTTTTGAATTTTGGAGAAAAATACAAATTGAAAAAAATTCGAGCTTAACTGGTCACGACTCTAGAGAGTTCCAACTTTGACCAAATGGTCCCGAATTTGAAAGGCAATGGTATGGTGAGCCTTAAAACATACCAAGATGTTTTATGGACACTTTGTATCTCACTTTAGACCTATGCAACCGTGTTTGGGGCCGATGACAAAAAGACCAAAATTACTAGGAAATTGCGATTCCCACTTTGTATCTCACTTTAGACCTATGCAACCGTGTAGGCCAACTGGGATTCCCAACTCATGTACGAACCTCCAAATTTGTAAGAAAAATATGGACTGATATAATACCTCGTGGACTTTCATTACACATGGTTATTAGTTCTGCAAACAAGTTATCAAGTTCTGCATTCGTTTAATAGCTTTCAGTGAAATTGTGTATGGGGAAATTGCATAACTAGCTCGATTTTGACATATGAAAGGTAGAGTGAAAGGCTCAGATCAGGATGTGGCATGTTGAGACTATATACAGCATAATTTCTACTCCAACAGCATTAAACACCATAGAAATCCCCTCATACAAGTCTTGTATACAACTCATTCAGTATGGGGGTCAAATACATGAAAACTAGTGAATTAGTAGCATGGAAATTATTTATTGGATTTCGACCCACATAGAATAGGGACACGAAATAATAGAGTGACACATCATATATGTATGTCAAAACATCATCAAACTCAGAGAAAATCCCTCATACAAATATGATACAAGACTCCTTCAAAATTGAAGCCAAAGTCATGGAAACTATGGCATAGGAATGTAAGCTTTTCACATATGAATTTATTGGATTTCAAGCCACATACCATATGGACATGAAATTACAAAGTAATACATCATATATGGTTGTCACATCATCATCCAACTCATAGAAGATCCCTCATACAAATATGGTGTAAAACTACTTCAAGGTTGAAGCCAAAATCCATGAGAAGTAGTGATACAATGGCATGAGAATGCAAGCTTTTCACACGGGAGTTTCTTGGATTTCGAGTTGAATAGCATATGGGAATGAAAGTATAGTCGTACATAATATATGGCTTCCCCAAAATCATCAAAATCAAAGAAAAATCCTCATTCAAATATGATATAAAACTACTTCAATATTGAATCCAAATCCATAAAAACTAGTTATTCAAGAGCATGGGGAATGTGAGCCTTTCATACATGTATATCTGATATTTCGACTTACTGAGCATATGGACATGAGATTATAGATCCATACATTATACATCAAAGCTTTGGCATCAATTATAATCAACAAAGCGCAAGCACCACTCCAACAAGTGCGCCATCAACATGAGATTGTGGTGGAATTGAGAAGAATGCATGAGAGAATATGGAGATAGATGAGAATTTGACTTTATGGACCTTCAACCTACGAATAAAACTCCCTCATTAAGCTCTAATGAGAGGTCTGAATGGTCTCTCCATCAACCAACTTGGAAAGGAATCCAACTCCCTCGAAATTGGTTCACAAGCAAGGAGAGTGAACACTCACTACGCAATGGACAAGCAAAAGCTCTCCAAAATATCAAAGATCAATTAACAAATGATCAAAAACTATTCTCATTCCTCATGACATACTTTTATTAACCTCACGAGACCTTCTAAGGTATATTTTCCCTCCATGGAATTCTTCCAATTTATCTTAGTTGTTTAGTAACTCTCATGACAATTGTCTTCCTCTTCATGCTCCAATTATTTCCCCAATTCGAATGACTGCCTCTAACTCCCAAGTTCAACCTCTTGGTGGTTATTTTTAGCCCTATCATGTCAAATTTGTCATATGTCTACAATCAGGTCTGAATTTGTCAAACTTGTCATGAAATCTTTCATCATTTGTTGTCATATATTGCATGGAATCTCCTTTGAAGTGGCACACCTTGTCTTCTAGTCTCTTTTTCTTCCATGGGAGTTACTCTCCTTTACCTATTTGAATTCATTGGCTCATTATATGATATTTGACACCACGTCACCCTCCAATAACGTTACATTACCCATGTGTTTGAATTTGGAAGAAGATCATGCCAAGTGTGTGGGGAATCTAGTCATCCAAAGGCTTCACAAGTTTCCAAATGTCTTCATGAACTCATGCCACCTTATTTTCTTAGCATTTATCATTTATGTGACCCATTTAAATGTGAATATGGTAAACTAAAGCCCTTTTGGGTCACATAGCCCCTTATTACAAAATTAATGTCTCCATCTCAACCTCGGGAACTACTAGGTTGGTGGATCATTATTTGCAATTAGTCTTATTTGGAAATTATTTAATTGGAAACATGACAATATCTCGAAAAGACTCAGGATACAAGAGTGGTCCTTTCAAGAGATGGGAGCAGTACACAGATGAGGATATCTATGTGGATGAGGAGATACAACCAGATAGCCTTGTTGAGCTACCTCCAATTACTATTGATGAGCAGGAGCCTCAACTTGAGAGTGATGCCTATCTAGAGAGCTTGCTGATAGAAGAACTTAGTGATGCCAGTGACATTGATCCCGAGGAGTTTGATGGCATGGCTTTAGTAAGCCAAATCAACTATCTTATTCATTGTTTACTATTTTGTACTTTCTAGTTCATGTCTGGAAATGCCATTAGGCAAATTTTGAATGTAGTATGACAATCGACTCATGGAGTCGTGGACATATAATAATATTAATCATATAACTTTCAATCTTCCACGTAATATCAACTATGAGTCTATGATATATCAAATTTTATTTTTCAAATTTTCAATGTAAATGTTCATTCTTCAATCAATCCTTGAATTTAGAATTATGAATCATGATTCATAATTTATGAAGAAATATGAAATATGCATGTATGATGTGACTAACTTGCCACACACACAAACACACAAAGAGAGTACCCCGAACGTACCCAAGTACCCTATTTCAAAAAGTGGTGTCCCCGTCCCCATACCCATACCAGCTCCCGTCCATGTACCCATGTTTCCTAGCAACTTACAAGATAACTTTGATTATGGTTAATGATATGATGCCAACCAGTGGTGTATTTTGTAATGTTAATACACTAGAACTTGTGCCCGGGTACACAATAGGGTTGCATGGATATTCAAAAAGATTTTTCAACTAGCAAAATCACCAATCCAGAAAGTTGAAGTACATATTCAATCATAAACAACCTTCATCTATTTGATGACAAGCATTAAAGAAACAACTTTGATCATGGTTAATGTATGATGCCAGTCTGTACTGTTTAATTAACTGGAACTTGTGGCCTGATTCAAGCTATTTGCACAATAGGTATTGAAACTGGCCAGACCAGATCAGAACCAGCTGATCCAGACTGGTTCACCTCCTCCAGAAACCAAACTGGTCCCTAGACCAGACCTACATGTTGATTCCATCCTGAACCAGACGGTTTGGATATGTGAACCAGCAAGTACCAACCTGAACCGATCCCCATCCCACCAGACCACCCATGCACCAATTCAACCTAAAAATATAGTTATCTTTCATTTTTATTCTTTCACTTAAACTTAAACATTAACTTTAATAGTTCTGGGATTTTTGAGTTTGATTCCAACTGCATTGGACTTTGTATAAAGAAAGTAGAGCTTGTATCCCATTCAGGATTCAACGAACGTATCCCATTTCAAGACTGGTTTCTATCATGTATGAGCAGATTGGCTTTAATCAATAGCACCAAGCCCCTACGTACCCCAATGTTGGTGGAAATGACAGTTGAACTCGTATGTTGAGACATTAGTAAAAATGTACGTTTCACTCAAGTCAAAACCACTGATTAGGCAGTGGATTGAGATTTCTGCCTCGTTTGAACACTTGGATCACCCATTTTTATCAAAATTGGAGGTGTTGACTTAAGAAAAAAACAGGGTGAATGGGCTTGGATCCCCAAGTAGCACCAAAAGCACTAGTACTAATGTCCTTAGAGGATTGAGGCAGAGGGTGTTATTGATGATGAGGATCCCAATCTAGGGGATTATTTTATTGATATATAGTTATATGTTGTAGTATAATGTTTTTTTGGACTTTAGAGACCATTTCAGCCTCTGTGTTTATGTATTTTGTTTCAGAGATGTATTGCACTCTTACCATTTTGCTATATTCACCCTCTTACATGCAATATATATATATAAATTGCATAATTTATGTACTTTTTAGTAGAGCGGTTCTTCAAATAGGATTTCTGGACAGTCCTAGTCTGGTCCCAGTTTAAGCCTAACGGTTGCTGTTCCAGTTCTGATAACATGGTTTGCACATTGCAGTAGTGCATCAGGGGCAAACACATGATAAGAAAATCATTGATTTCACTGTGTATGAGTCCATGCTCAATTATAGTTACCGTCTACACTATACAAAAGAGTCTAAGATTTATTGCCTCGTTCGCCACTCTCATTGCTTTTGATATGTTATAGAAGTATTCAGAACCTAACACATCAAAATTGTATTTATTGTCATCGAAACGAATAAGTGTGGACAGAAGATAAGTTATATTTAAAAATTACAATGGCAAGACCTCAATCTTCATCAGTCAACCTCGAAGCAAATATTCTAAAACTCTGAATAAAAAACAAACAAACAAAAATTCCGAAAGGGTTGGTAAAGACAAGAGCAAGAGCAAGTACTTTGTTGCATGATAATCAGATATGAAAGAGGAATAATACCTAAAAATCAAATGTGATAGCCTTAACAGAACCACTTGTAAAGCAATGGGTTTGAAGCACCAGAGGTTTAATAGCATCTAATTCAACTGGAGAGTAAAAAGTACAAAAGGATCTTATAGAAAGAGAAGGGCGAGTAATGGACAGTTAGAGACAAAATGTGCTATTGATAAATGGGCCAAAAGTAGAATTTATAAATTAAGAGTAAAAGCAGATGAACATTCATATGCATCTTCATTGATTGCCCCAGAGGAGCACATTACTAATTGAGTTTCCAGTTCATAAATGCAGAGGTCAAATTGAGCAACTATTATTTCTATTTTCCAGATTCATTGGTTAGATAAGGCGGCATACCAGTTTAGAGGGTTATAAATGGAGATATCAAAATAATATGGCTCGATAAGTATTTCCACAATGCTTGGAAATCACTGAAAGGAGCATGAAGGAACGGAGAACTGTGCTTATCCAAGCTATAAGAAAATAAGGTTAAAACAACAAGACTATAGCAAAAGTACATTAAATACTTCTAAGCTTTTATCCTCAAATAGGTATTTCTAAATTCTTCCAATTTGCACAAGTGGAAAACGATGAATGTAAGAAGCAAAATACTCATAGAACTTCACCTTGTGCATTTTCTAGATATGAACAACAAAGAGAGCCTATGAAATAAAGAAGAACATCATATAGACAACAAAAAGACTGGCATGTTATTCTTTCAACAATAATCTGTAGCCCTTGTGGCAAAGCATCCATGGAGATGATATTTATCCCTTTCCCATGCCCTATTTGTTTTTTGAAAGAAGATACACTATAACATATGCGTTGAGATGTGAAATGACTTAGCCCTTACGTAAAGTTTCATTTAGATTGTCCAAGATTAGAGATAAAAACAAGTTAATAACTGGGTCAAGTATTAGAAGCATAATAGGTCTACTCAACAAAACAAAAAAAACTGACTGTTGTATGTTTTTCAAAATAATGTAGAGACTGTCATATGTTTGTGTAAATAATGATGTATTCATCTCCCTCAATATGATACATCGTGGAAATGAAAACAGATGGGGAAGACTTAATAGATGGCCAATGGGAAACTCTATACAAACCAACCACAATTAGAATATTTCCATGGAAATGAAGCGACCCCTAATGTAAAACATCTGTGGAAATATTGGGAGCAGGGCCTTTTCCCATTGGAAATGTAGAGC
Source organism: Pseudotsuga menziesii (assembly GCA_001517045.1). Lineage (NCBI taxonomy): Eukaryota > Viridiplantae > Streptophyta > Pinopsida > Pinales > Pinaceae > Pseudotsuga > Pseudotsuga menziesii. The sequence continues at coordinate 99,764 of LPNX010988499.1, forward strand.
AAGTGAATCTTAATGAACAATTCTCTAAGAAAAATTGTCAATAATGATAACAATGCCAGCTGGCCAATGAAGCTATTAAAGAATCACTACTGAAAAAAACACATGATATCCAAAAATAAATGGTCTATTTTGGTTGAAATAATGACCTATTCACTCTCTTGAGATATATGTTATAGAGATTACAAGGAGTCATTTTATTTTTACAAAGGAGACCATATCTTCCTAAGGAATCCAGACATCTGGATGATCATGGTCAACCCTGACATAGGACAATCAGTGCATATGCAGGAAAATAAAGGTTCATCTAGCCATGATGAGATAAGAAAAAGATTTTTTTTTAAACGTTCTCTATATAACATTTTATTACAACAAAAGAATGAGTTATTATGCTATTTGTGTGCTGGTAGTTTTAACCTTATCCTGGCAACGCTGCTAAATTAAATAACTAAAGAACTGGCTAACTTCACAACAATCTCCTTAGGGTAGTAAATATAGGCAACATGAACAGCTACAAACAAGTAGCATTTACCTATGCTCCACCAATTGTGCTTCAATGAAAGATATTGTTTATAGAAACCTTGGATACAAATTAAGAAATGAGACGCTCTGATAACTCCTAAAGAACATATGTTCTTTATCTCCATCAGACCGAACAAGTTATAAAGTGTCAGAATATTTTACACCATTGTAGCAGAAGCATGCTTCCAGCAAAGTAATATCAAGTGACATAACAGTATGAAGACACATAAAGATAAAGATTATTGCTGCAACTTGCTGTGGTGATTTTTTGCTCATGGTATATGATGTTGTCATTTGGTGCAAGTAATCAAATTAAAAAGAATTAATTAGTGATTATTCCACATTGGAAAAAAGTTAATTTTCCACTAGTATTCCGAGACTTTCAACAGTGGAGACTTAATTAGCAGTATGCCATCTACAGATAACAAACACAAGAGATGACCTATCCTTGACCAAGTAGGATGATCTACTGTCTTTGTCTGCATGGTGTTCTAGTAATGGCTAATTTCATCCTTTTCTGTAAATTAGAATCTCATCTCTATGCCACGTACCATTAACAGTTTGTCATCAACTCATCACCTCATGTTCAAATCTAGCTCACCAACGTCTCTCCAGTCATCATGCATCTCATTTTCTGAGGCCACTTCCATATTCTGAAACTCTCTATCATCATCTGTCTCAGGATCATGGTCATCATTCAAAAAATCCTCAGAGGGCTCAGCATCATCTTCCCTCTGCAAAGCATCCCAGCCGTGTAAAATTTCATCCATGTTAACACCTTGTTCTTGTACAGTAGGCTCATGCACAGTATGTTCTTCAGCTTTTACTTTTACAAGAGCTTCCACTCGAGCAGCTTCTACTCGTGCTGCTTCTGCTCGAGCTGCTTCAGCCCGGGCCAATACTTCTGCATGTGCTTTGGCTTCTGCCCGTGCCTGTTCAGCTTGAGCTATAGCTAACCTCATTTTAGTTTCTGCTGCCTCCCTTCCTGCTTTCTCTCTAGCTTCAATTTCTGCCTGGGTATCAAATAGCTTCTGTTTCTCATCCTGCAGGATTCTTTGTTCTATCATTAATCTTTCCTCCAATCTCAGATCTCCTTTTGCTCTCCCTTTTGAGAGAGCATTGAAAATGTGAATTTGCTTCTCAAAAGCTCCAGTAAATTCACCAATTTTGGAGACTAAGTTCTGATCCCAAACTTGAGAGCGTGACAATAACTGACCTGTTGTATCAGAGTCCATTATTCTATCATCCTCATCAGCTTCATAATCTGCTACGACATGGTAAGGCAAAATCCTGCAAGACAATTAGCATAACTTGTTTCAAAAAAAGATATTGAATCACTCAGATCAACAGTTACATCTGAAAATATTTCAATTTTCCTATTATTATCCACTAAAATAGAAATCAAAGTTACTCATGAAACAAAGGGATTAATAGCAGAATGAAATTTATTGTCTCCTGCAAAATACTTGCAACTTCTAATAAGCAGCAAACTGTGACTCGATCAAAGTTCTATGCATAGAATTCACTCTCATTTACAGTCGGATCCACCTCTATGCATTTTCAAAGCAAAAGTTGTTATAGCATGTTGGACCATAAGGTAAAGAAAGGAGACTGCCGAATAAGCACCAAAAGTATGCAGTTCAAACTGACTGTAGCTCCACAGAAGGGCTTCTACCAAGCATCTAACTTTTACCCTCTAAAATCAGAAACTTGGGGACTTTTTCTTGTGACTTTCCTTCACCGAGAGCTCCCACGCATACATTATCTTCACCAATAGAAACTGAAATTTCCAAGGAAGAGGAGAAGGAGATGCAAAGATGCACCTGAGGCATTCTGCATCCTGGGAGTGAGTGCATGGAACACTAAAGACAAAACAAATCAAAGTTACAATGACAGATTAGTTCTTGAATTAAATATATACCTGACCTACCCATCATCATCTATGAGATCATTTCATCTTTATCACTTTCTGGTTTATTTGTGCATGTCTTTGAAAACGTGGGATCCTATTGTTAAGATTCAATATGCTACGATAGATATCATCATTATTCAATTCAATTTCACAACAATAGCATATGCAGGATCACTGAAAGAAACACAATCACAAGATAGACACCGATTTATCCTAGGAAACCCTCTAGGAGAAGAAACCCCAGCAAAACTTCCTCTATATAGATGTATCAAAAGTACAAAGACAAAACCTCAAACATGTGCTCCTTCTCCTTGCAGATATCTCTCTCTCTCTCCTATGCACAATACACAAGTGAGTGTGTGTCCAAATGAGGAGCGTACCACTTCTATTTATACTTTATCTTCAACTTGACTTTTTCCCTAAATAGGTCGGCCCCAACAAACTTACTAGGTCGACTTACCTAGGAAGACACAAAACAATATAATATTACTCTCTCGAGGGTTCTATTGACCCGACTTACAACATAGGTTTTACCTCACGACTCTATGATGACCAAATACAATAATAACATCTCGACGGAGGAATAAAACATCTCTGATAGATTACAACACTAAAATACATTTAGAATATTCTTCTAAGTTACAATATTTTAACACTCCCCCTTAACGAGAAGGGTATTCTACTGACAACAACAACATCAACTGTAGGATCAAAGAGAGAGAGCATCATCAACAACAACAAGCTGATACATCTATATGTCATAATGTCATCGAAAGTTTTCTTCGACAATCATCAACAATAGGAACAGTTACTGGAACATCTTCAGTACTAGATCATCATCTTCACCAGCACTAAGTCTTCATCTTCTGCAGCACTCGATCATCTACAACAACACTTGATCTTTCGATCAGCAACAACATCATCTGCAACAACACTTGATCATTCGATCAGCAACATCATCATCTGCAGCAACATAACCTGCAACACACATGATCCAATTATGGGATGATCAACCCCTTTCACTTTAGCATATAAGTCCAAGGATGACACAATCCTATTCACATCACTAAGACAAGTATGAGGATCACTTTAGGACTAATGTCCAGGGATGATACAATCCCAACCACATCACAGAGACAAAAGTCTGCGGATCACTTTAGGACTAATGTCCAAGGATGATACAATCCCACCACATCACGGAGACAAGAGTCTGTGGATCACTTTACGACTAATGTCCAGGGATGATACAATCCTACTGCAACATTATCATCACTGCTCCCACTTTCAAGGAAGGTCCTCCACTGCAACATCATCATCACTGCTTCCCCTTTCGAGGAAGGTCCTTTCAAACTACACCAAGCTTATCATGGGAGTATTCAAACTTTACTCAAGAGTCGAGACAGAGGCTTAGTCAACACATCAGCAACTTGTTCATCAGTGCTCACATACTGGAGCTTTATAGCTCCCTTCTGTACCATATCATGTATCAGTATGTAAAAATACCGGATTTCTATGTGCTTTGACTTGTCATGGAACACTGGGTTCTCTATCATCTTTATACAACTCTAGTTGTCACATAGAATCACAGTGGTATCCAACTCCAGGTCAAATAGACCTGACATCTACTTTCGAAGCCATATGGCTTCACAACTAGCAGAACAAGCTGCTATATACTCTGCTTCAGCCATGCTGAAAGCAACACTAGACTGCTTGTTGCTAAACCATGAGATCATGGCGGATCCCAAACAGAAACATCCACCTGAGGTGCTCTTCCTGTCTGAGACACTTCCAACCCAATCTGCATCTGTATAACCATACAATCTGTAGTCATGATCTCCAACATAGTATAGACCAAAGTCTATCATACCTTTCAAGTACCTCATCACATGCTTTGCAGCTCCCAGGTGAACACGTCTAGGCTTAACTAAATATGACTCAAGGTGTTCACAGCAAAGAATATATCTGGCCTGGTATTCATCAGATACAGCAACGACCCAATAATCTGTCTGTACCGAGTCACATCCACTAACTATGATGATTCATCAGCTAACAACTTCGGGTTGGTATCCATGGGTGTGGCCATGGCTTTACATGCCAACATATCAAATCTTTTTAAGATCTCCACAGCATACTTTCCCTGGTTGAGAAAAAATCCTTTTGGGTTCAGCCATACTTCCAGACCTAGAAAATAGTGCATCGATCCAAGGTCTTTCATCTCAAATTCTTCAGGGAGCTTCTTCTTGCACTCTACAATATGTTTCTCATTTCCTGTTAAAAATAAATCATCCACATATAGCAATAATATGACAGGTTCATCATCCATAACCTTAAAGTAAAGGTTAGGGTCAGCTTTACTTTTGGTAAATCCCAAGCTTGTAAAAAAGCTATCTATCCTTCCATACCAAGCTCTAGGAGCTTGCTTCAATCCATACAAAGCTTTCTTTAACTTGCATACGTGAGTCTGTCTGTCTTCAACTTCAAATCCTTGTGGTTGTATGTACACTTCTTCCTCAATAACACCATTTAGGAAAGTTGTCTTTACATCCATATGGTGTAAACTCCACTTCATCATGGATGCAAGTGCCATGATGGTTCTAATGGAAGTTTACCTTGCTACTGACGCAAATATCTCTTCATAATCAACTCCCTCTTTCTGAGAGAATCCTCTAGCCACAAACCTTGCCTTGTATTTCTCAATACTTCCATCAGCTGCATGCTTTATCTTGTAGATCCACTTGGAAGATACCAAACTTTTACCCTCTGGTTTAGGAACTATATCCCAAACATCATTCTTCATTATTGGTTGGCATCCTTCCGTCATTGCTTCTACCCATTCCTTCTTCTGCATAGCTTCTTCATAACTGGTAGGTTCTTGATCTACAAGATCACACATCAAAGACACATAACTGGAAAAAATGGCTTTGACTTCTTGCTTACTCTTGTGGCGCCTTCTAGAGCTCCATACTTCTCTGCTTCTTGTATAATTTCTCTTACCCAAGCACGCTTTCTCTTTCGTGACATATTCATAGTGGGAGGTTCTTGAGGTTCTAGCATACCATGGTCTTCTGATGTTTCATCTTCAGGGGAGGGTGCAACTTCTATATTTCTAGGAGGTACATCTTCTTCATATACTTCTTCATGCTGGCACTTTCTGGATCTCTTGAGAGTTGCTTCTTCGTCAAATGTTACATCTCTACTAATCTCCATGTGATGGAATCCTGGAATGTATATTCTGAAGGCTTTGGAGACTTCACAATATCCAACAAATATTCCCTTCTTTCCGAAAGGGTCCAACTTGGTTCTCTTTTCTTTTGGTATGTGAACATAAACTGGGCAACCAAATATCTTGAGGTGGCTCACTTCAGGCTTCTTTCCTGTGAACATTTCTTCTAGAGTCTTGAATCCAAGAGCACTATGGGATAATCTATTTTGTACATAAACTGTCGTCCTTGTTGCTTGAACCCATAGATGCTTTGGAAGATCTTGATCATGTATCATTATCTTCACTGCTTCCATAATGGTCCTATTCTTTCTTTCCGCAACACCATTCTGTTGAGGATTGTAGGGAGTGGTTAGTTACCTCTTGCTTCCAGCTTCTTACAAAAGGCTTCAAAAACTTTTGAAGTATATTCTCCACCATTGTCTATTCTGAGTGTCTTGATTCTTCTTTCTGAATGATTCTCTATCAAGGCTTTGAATTCCTTGAATTTTCCAAATACTCCATCCTTTGTTTTCAAGAAATATATCCATGTCTTTCTTGAATAGTCATCAATAAATGTAACATAATATTCATAACAACTCAAAGATGTGGAGGGCATTGGACCGCATACATCTGAATGAATTAATTCCAATGTACCTTTGGTCTTTGTCTCACTCTTCGGAAATGGACTCTTGATATTCTATCTTTTTGCACATCCTTTGCAAATGCCTTCATGATCGATCTTCAAATCTGGTAATCCCATCACTACTTTGTTCACATGGGGTAGTGCTTTGTAGTTGATGTGAGCAAGCCTCCTATGCCATAATTCACGTGGGCTAGTGGTCTCATGAACAAGGGTTGTTTCCGAATGCCCCTTGAGTTTATATAAGCCTCCTTCTTCTTCACCAATGACAACTGCATCTTCAATTGATTTTCCTTTGGGCCACATAAGTACTTGTCCATGTATGAATGCAACCCTATATCCTTTCTTATCTAGTGCTGAGATAGAAAGTAAGTTCTTCTTCAAACCTGGTACATATAAGACTTCCTTCATCTTCATGGGGGTTCCAGAATCAAGCTTGTAGCTTGCTTCACCAATTCCTTTGATAGGATCTTGATAGTCATCTCCTAATGATACCTTATGAAGAGAGTTCTTCACTTCAAGTTTTGACAGAGTTTTCTTTTGTCCCATCATGTGCTTTGAAGCACCACTATCAATAAGCCATGTCTCTTCTCCAGGTGTCACAGACCAAGAGAGTGCAGAGAATAATACATACTCTTATGCATCTTCTTATTTTTGCTTGTTTTCTTCGAGGTCCTTCCTCTTTTTCTTCATCTTCATCTTTAGCTAGGTGTGCATGATGTCTTTTGTTGTTGTTCCTCTTCGTGTATTCTTCTTTCTTCAATGGACAATTTATGGCAATGTGTCCTATCTTGTCACAATTGAAACATTGAAAGTTGGAGTAGTTTCTTCTATGATTGTTTCCTCTTGTCCTTTGGAACTTCTTGGGAGGTTGAGACTCCTTTTGGCTTTCCTTCATGAAGTTAGATTGACTTCTTCCTCTCTTGGTATGGGTGGCCAAGGCTTGATCATCTTCTTTAAGTAGAGCTTCTCTATTGGCTGCTCTAGCGTCCTCTTGGATGCAATCTTCCCATACAATGTCAAATTTCATGCTTTCCTTTCTGGCACACATAGTCTAGATGAACGAATCCTAAGGTCTAGTGAGACCATTGAGAGTAGTCATAACTAGCTCATCTTCATCAAGGGGGTCTCCAATGGCTTCTAGTTGCTCCTTGAACTGGGAAACCTTTGTTAAGTAGTCTTGGATGGATTCTCCTTGGCACATCCTGGTACTCTTCAATTGAGCTCTCAAATTCATCTTTCTATTGATGTTCCTTCCTTCATACATTTTGGATAGGGCATCATACATCTCCTTCAGGGTCCCTTTGGATGACACTTGAGGAATCAAGTGGTCTTTGATAGAAACAGCAATGATCCTCATTGCCCTAATCAGGTCCTTCTTGTGCTTTTCCTTAGCTTCATCCTCTTCAGGTTCTGCAACTTCTCCTTTGATGTATTTATCAAGATCATTCTCTTTAAGAATGAGGCCAATCCTATATTTCCATGCTTAGAAATTCTCTATGCCTTCTAGCTTACCCTCAAGCTTAGTGCTTGGGGCCATCTTATCCAGGAGATCACTGAAAAATGAAATTTCTCAAAATGCAAAATTGACCTTACCAAGAGGTGCGCTTGACTGAGGCAAGTTGACTGGTACACATGGTTTCTAGAGATTCCAAATCTTCACCTCTCAAAATTGACTTACGTGATTCTGATCTACAGTTTCTGCAGTGTTTTGGTTTTCTGGTTTTTTGGTTTTTTGGTACAAAGCCAAACTAGGGTTTGACTTTCCCGGAGATCTAGCCACTCAAAAATTTCGATCTAGGGCTCAATAGATGCGCCCTAGAGAGGTGCAACTTTCTATGCAATCAGATCTCCAAAATTCCAAATTTGGCAAAAACCCTAATTTCTTGTCGGAGGGAGAAGAGAGAGAGTTTCACCTTGTGAAAGTTGTCCTATTCAGGCTAGCTCTGATACCATGTTAAGATTCAATATGCTACGATAGATATCATCAATATTCAATTCAAATTCACAACAATAACATATGCAGGATCACTGAAAGAAACACAATCACAAGATAGACACCGATTTATCCTGGGAAACCCTCTAGGAGAAGAAAACCCAACAAAACTTCCTCTATATAGATGTATCAAAAGTACAAAGACAAAACCTCAAACAGGTGCTCCTTCTCATTGCAGATCTCTCTCTCTCTCTCTCTCCTATGCACAAAACACAAGTGAGTGAGTGTGTCCGAATGAGGAGCACACCACTTCTATTTATACTTTATCTTCCACTTGACTTTTTCCCTAACTAGGTCGGCCCCAACAAACTTCCTGGGCCGACTTACCTAGGAAGACACAAAACAATATAATATTACATTCTGAAGGGTTCTATTGACCCGACTTACAACGGAGGTTTTACCTCATGACTCTATGATGACCAAATACAATAATAACATCCCGACGGAGGAATAAAACATCTCTGATAGATTACAACAATAAAATACATTTAGAATATTCTTCGAAGTTACAATATTTCAACATCTCTCCTTGGAGGGTTGTTAATGGCATTCCTATTTCCTCACGACCACACATATACATGGTTGACTCAAAAAAATTCTCTAGAAGCTGAGTTGCAGTAACAGTTTAGTTCGTGCTACCTTATTGAGTTGGTGCATTGATCTCTACCTACCACCCGTGCTAGAGTATTCACTCATCCCTACGATGAATTGCAGTTACCGCTAATCAATAATAAATGTAAATCTATTTTCACTTCTATATATCAAATAAAAGTAAGTAAATTTATAAATTTTACTATTTACTTTATGAATAAAAAAAAACTTTTAACTTATTGAAAATAGTTTTAAATCTAACTTTTAAGACTAAATTCTTATATTACATTTAAATGAAAAATTATCTTAATTTTTATTTTATAATAATTTAAATTTGATTATTCATACACCTTTGCAGATACCCTGGCATATAATGTCTTATAAACATATAATATTCTAATCCATTTTAATCATAGTTGATGTTGGTTTTATACCTACGAAAGTGAGCCCCTAGTGATTTTTCCCTAAGTCACAAAAAGGGGGAAAATAACATAACCCTTGCAATTAATAACTTGAGATGAGTTTTAATTTTCACTTTAGTGATTAAAGTGACTTTTTGGAAAAATTTAATTTTAAGTTGAGTGAAATTAGGTTTGGAGAGAAATAAAGTGCACATTATTTCTCATCCATTGATCTAAGACAATGTGGGCCCTTGGATTAGATGACCATTCGACTTCCCCATTAGCAGGGATGGAATTTGACGGGTAAATGCCCATCATGGGTCAATTTACCCGTCAAATACAGCTAAGATTTTAGGGAGACTGTCAAAATCTAGCTTAGAATACAGAAAAAAAATTTAGATTTTAATTGTTACCGGCAATTTTGACAGGTGTCCACCATTTGAAATTCCAACCCTGCCCATTAGACACCAAACAAGCAAGGGAAGGCATTAGAGACTCACTCTTTTTTTCCATGAGAGTTGGAGAACTGAGAAGGTGAAAAATCAGAGGCAGAGAGAGCAATAGTGGGCACAATTCTCGAGACCGTATAACAACATTAAATACATTTTCATACAACACGCATCCTGAGGCAAATTTCTGGGCACAAAAATCAACGTCTATACAGCAACATTAATTGTTGTTCTATACAACATTGGCACGAATTTTGAGATAGCTCTGGGCACAAATTTCAAGGCAATTTGTATAGTTTTCTGGGCACAAATTTCAAGGCACTTCGTACAGCAAGGAGCACAGAAATTGAGACATCTCGTATAATCCGTACAGTATAGCAGTGCGCACAAAAATCAAGACATTCCATATAGTTAGTTTGGAACGGTTTTCGAGGCATCTGGTTGGCAGAGATTTATGACTATAAAATTTCTAAATTCAGTGAACTTGCTAAGCACTGTGGTGGAGATAAGTTTATCTCTATTTTTTGGTGTACTTTAATTTTATTAAAGAAAATAAAATTATCTCTCAAGAACAGGTTTTCCTCGGAGGTTGGGGTTTTGCCTGGGTCATTTGACCAAAAATGTCTGAGTATGAATTTTCATGTGTGATTGTGTTTTTATTGCTGCTCATTTAAAGTTGTAAAATTCTTCATGTGTTTTAGTCAAGTTGTTTATGAGAAAATGAACTAATTTGCGGTTGAAAGTAAATTGGGTTGGGCATTAAACAATGATGAAAAAGGTGGCCTAAAACCGGGTTGGGGAATGAGATAGAAAATTTACATGGTATCAAAGCTGAGTTAGTGAAGGAGCAGAATTAATAGTGAAAAATTTCAGACTGTCAGTAAATTCTTTTGTCGGTGGGCAACACCTTGTTGAGACTTGAATTTTGCAGTAAAATGGCAACAAGACTTAGGTTGGAGGATAGGCTAGATGGGGCTGGAAATTTTGTCCCATGGAAAGCTAGATTAGTGCTTATAGGAAAATGAACTTGAGATGAAGTGGTTCATAGTACACAAGCAAACCCTGTCACAGTTCACGCTTCCACCGATGCATAAGCACTTGCAGCCTTCAACAAGGACATAAAAGCTAGAAGAATTATTCTAGATGCAGTTAAAGATCATGTTATCACACACATCTCTAGTAAAACCTGTGCATATCAAATTTGGGATGCTTAGACCAGCTTGTTTCAAAGCTCAAATGGGAACAGAAAATGGTGTTGAGGGAGAAATTGAAGACTATCAAGATGGCCAAAGCTGAGAGAGTGATTTCCTACCTTGCTAGGATATCTCAGGTGAGAGATGAGCTTGCAGCAATGGGGGAGGTTGTTTCTGGCATTCAGCTAGTGCCAGAAACAATGCTAGTGCAGACAACATTCAATTGGGTTGCAAAGCCTTGGGCTGTTTTTGTGGAGGCTAAAGTAGCCAGGGAGAACTTTCCTTCTTGGGACAGACCTTGGGATGACCTTGTTCAAGAGGAGACCGGAGAGGTCTTGTGCAGGGGAGCTCTTCTACTAAGCAGGGAGGATGAAGAGAATGTGGCTTTGACTGCCAAGGGAAAGAATAAGTTCAAGAAGGGCCCCAAGAAGGGTGGGGCTAAGTAGCAAGGTTGACAAAAGGCCTTAAGCACTGTAAAGTGCTTTGCTTGTCAGAAGCTTGACCACTATGTTGGACAGTGCCCACAGAAGAAGAAGAAGCAGCAGTTTCACCAGAGGTTGATGAGTTTATAGCTAGATTTGAGAGAGAATTTTCTCTCTGTGCTGGACATGTTGTGAGAGAGAGAGCATCCATCATCACCAATACAAACATTGAGGTAGAGAGGGAATATTCTTTGTTGACTGGTCATTCTTTTAGTGCATCTACCACCAACACGTGGTATATTGACAGTGGAGCTTCGAGCCACATGACAGGTGCTCAAGAGATGTTCTCTGAGCTTTCACAGGTAGGTATGGATGTGCAGGTAGTGTTGGGGGATGACATAGTTGTCAGTGCGGTTGGGCGTGGGACCATCACATTTCAGAGGGAGTCCATGAGTCCCATGACCTTGAGGGACGTGTTGTTTGTACCTTGGCTAAAGAAGAACTGGATATCAATTTCCATGATCAAGGACAAAAAACTTGGACATGAGCGAGTTTTCCCCAAGACTGTAGGACCATCTGCCTCTTACACCATTGGAGTCAAATGTGGGAAGTTGTACAAGCTCTTGTTTCAGCCCCAGTATGCTTTAACACATAGCAGCAGCAATGAGATTTGTGAGCTATGGCATAGGAGGATGGCTCATCTGCATCATCCAGCTTTGAGGATGTTGAGGGACATGGTTACTGGATTGCTTGAGTTCAACACTAAGCACAGTGATGTATGTAGAGGGTGTGCTTTGGGAAAGTACACCAAGACTGTTTTTCCGAGAAATGATAGCAGGTCGGCAGTACTTGATTTGATACATTCTGATTTGTGTGGTCCTATGTCATATGTTTCTCTGAGAGGTTTCGAGTATTATGTGACATTCATCGATGATCATTCCAAGAAGACATGGATCTACTTCCTAAGGAGCAAGAATTATGAGGAGGTCTTGCAGAGGCTCCAAGAGTTCAAAGCTCTTGTGGGAAACCAAAATGGGAGGAGGATTCGGGCACTCAGATCAGATAACAGGGGTGAGTATACCTCCAAGGAGTTCAATGAGTATTGTAGACAGGAGGGCATACGGAGATAGTTGAAAGTATGTAATGTTTCGTTATTGATAAATAGGGAATTGACTGAAGACATTTAATACCAGGAGCATATTAGAATAATTATTCAGTATTATTAAGTCATCAGTATAGTAAAGAGGTCCATCAGAGTTATTATCATAAAGCATGCTTAGCATGCAAGCCTTATTTTTTCATTCTTAAGTCAACAAGCAATTAGAATTGCATGCATGCAAAAGGTGACATGCAGACCCTAAAAGTACATGCTAAAGCTATATAAGGGTCATTGAACCAAAAGGATCATCTATGATTATTATTATTGAGTTTGGCTTCTAGAGTAGCAACAGCAAGTGTCGCGGCAGCAAGTTGGGGTTGGAGACAAAGGTCTTCGGCTAGCAAGGGGTTTCGACAGCGAAATCTATCTGTCCTAATCACTTCAAGATAGATCATCCAAATCTAACATCAGTATTCATCATCTTCTTATACTTGGTTCGGTCATTCAGATATCAAAGAGAGTTTATTGCAGGTGAACCTTTTGTTGCTGGGAATACAGCTGGAAATCCCAGATCTATTCGCTAACCTTCAGGATTCCAGTCAAGTTTCTGCATGCTACCTCCATTCTCCTCAGTAGGGATACATCAGCATATTGAGTGATTCTTATTCCATTCTGGGCACATTCCAACCTCCTCCAGCAGAAAACATGAGTTAGATGGACGTCACCCTCTTTGTAGCAAAACAATTCACTAGGTGGTTTAAAGGAGGCAAAACCTTTGCATGTGTCTTCTTATCTCTCGAGGAGGCCTAAACCATCCCTCCTAGAAAGTTTCAGTAGCATCGGACAGTTTCTCCCTCAAAAACATCAAGATCATCAGAAGGAGAGCGCTCTTTTAGCTCGGCGTCAACTTCAAGAGAGGAGCACTATTAACTTATCTTTTCGGCATAAATTGCATGCATCTTATATATTGGTGGACTATTAGCACGATTATCAATGGTATGTGTATATCTTCTTACTAAAAGTCTTTGCCCTATTATCTCTCCAGATCAGCTATTTTTTAGGGCCATTTGGCATAGCACTTTTTGCATGCAAATTTTATTTATCTTTCTAGTACAATTTAAGCATCTGAACAACAAACATATTACTAAAGTACAATAGAATACCAATTGGGATATTACAGTGGTATCAAAGCATGTTCCTGGCCAGTTGTGGGCTTGAACATGAAGACAATGATAAGGATCTTGACTGAAAATTTGCAGAGGTTAGCAAAACTGCAACACTTGCCTCGATATCAGGAATACCTAGCCTTGGGTGATGAGGTATGTGCAGCATTGTCCTTTCAAGACTATTACACCATCAAGTTCGGGAGCCAACCCAAGGATTTGGATCAGGATTTCCTTAAAAACATAGGAGTGGAGAAAGATGAACCCGAAGTACAAGTTGATGGTGAGCTTGATTTGGCGTTAACAGTACATGATGAGGATGTGCATGAGGAGATAGCATTAGAGCCATCCTGTGAGTCTAGCGACACCAGCGCATCCAATAGTTAGATTGTGGACAAGCTGTGTGATGAGTTGGAGTTGGTACACTCTTCATCACCTGCAGCAAGAGTTCAAACAGTTATGACAGGCGAGATACATGAGGTGCAAGGCAATGAGCACAACAATCGAGACAATGAGCAGTCGCACATGGACGTTAGGGAGAGTTTATACAGACATGAGATAAAGCTCCCAGTTGATAGTCACCGAAAAAATATTGAACGTGTTAAAGAAAGCATTCTAGCAATGAAAGAGAGGACCAAGATACTCTGGGACACCATATTACAGCGAGATGTTGAGCTTACAATTCTTCAAGTTGTATGTACCGAGTCAGCGATCAAGCTTTCTAGTATTGAAGAGTAGTTAGATTCCTTGATGGGGCTGCAGAAGAAACATACTATTGCATTTCAAAGCAGACATCTTCAGGAGTACATAGACAAGGCTTGCAGTAGCTTGAGTCCACATTTGCATAATGGAAGATGGTTTTTACAGGTTGGCCCGGATCGAGAAATTGAGCAGGAATATATGAGCAATCCAATTGAAATCAGAAGGGCAGAATATCATCATGGTAGGATTATTCCTTGTGATGGTGCTTATGGACAAGGTCCTTTTTGGCGATTGGATTGGAGAGAGATTAAGGGTTGGTGTCCAATTAAGTGGTCGATTCTTGGGGAGACATTCCTAGCCAGGGGTATAGTCCCACAAGAGCCTTGGGATATTTGGGATGAAAGATGCACAAGTTTGCATTGGGATCCAAGTGGGAGACCTTATGAGGGATTGATACAGTGTTTACTAATGGGGTTACTTGGGAGTATACAGGATGCTCCTTGTGTCGATACTACGCAGGGTAGTGGTGGATGCATTTTGACCTCTACAATTCTCAGAATGATTTGGGACTCTGGGATTACAGTGACTGGCAGTTTAGTGATTGCTAGAGGATGCTTTCAGAAGGTCTCTTGTGATGGTACCTCGTTTACACCGTGGTTAGTTACTCTATTTATAGGAGGCTTCCATGGGATATCTTATGACAGTACCATGTAGTGCAGTGCTTTGAGCAGAGGGTGCTACAAATCTCCTAGGATAATTTGGGACCTTGGGATCATCCCCGGATTTAGTTGGTTCAGTTGATTGATTGTGGAGTTGCGTTGGCATTGCATGAGGACAAGCAATCTTTGCCGAGAGAGGACTGTAATGTTCTGTTATTGATAAATAGGGAATTTATAAAATTGAGCACATAGATCTGTGGACCAACACACAACTCACAAAATAGATTAGACAATTTTATTCGAAATTGGAGAATGAAACAGTGCAAAAAATGGCTTGCCGCTATGAATGCTTTCATTAATCAAAAGTAATTGGATAATAATTACAATGTACTACACTAGTATTAATAACCAGTCAATTCGAAAGCATGAGAGGAATTCAACTTGATTGACTCTACCTAATTGCATGGCTAACTAAATTTGTCTAAATCATTATCGGAGTCCAATAGATCAATTCCCAGATGTCCAACAACTCAATCAATCAGTGATAGCTAGTTAACTCAGTGCA
The DNA here is from genome assembly GCA_001517045.1 of Pseudotsuga menziesii. Classification (NCBI taxonomy): domain Eukaryota; kingdom Viridiplantae; phylum Streptophyta; class Pinopsida; order Pinales; family Pinaceae; genus Pseudotsuga; species Pseudotsuga menziesii. The sequence continues at coordinate 115,277 of LPNX010988499.1, forward strand.
ACTGAGTGTGGTAGGTGGGCAAAGGCGCCTACTCCATATGCAGCCATGCATAACTAGTGCTAGCTAACTGATTGTGAACTAACTGAAAGTAACTGGGAGCTAACTAAGACTAACTAGTACTAACTCCAACTCACTGAAGTAGGTTGGTGCCGAGACACCCAGTGGCTCCTAAAATGTAGGGATTGGTCTAGGAGGCACCCAAACTGATGCATGCACATGCAGTAAGTGGCAGTTAACTTCTAGCAGTGTTCCCCACACTCCAGTGACTGGTACATGTGGCCCCATTAGGCCAAGTGGACCCAATAGTACTAGTGGACCCAATTAATGACTAAATTGACTCTAGGTGACTGAACAAATTGGACAAGGGAGAATTATAATCCTAACACCCCGCCTGAATCTTAACTTGAACAATGTGGGCCCTAGTAACTAAGACCAAAGGTCACCCATTACAGCTAAAATGCAAAAAAGTAATTGCTCAATATAACCAAGGAAAAGGGGAAAAACCTCATGGTAAAAATACCCCCCCTCAAACTAAGCAGGTAAAATCAGGATCAATCTATTCTTCTGTGCACAGGTATCCCGGGGCCTAGCATGTGAACTTCTCCATCCAAACTAAATGATTATATCTGGAGGAATCTTCCTCTTTGGAAGAAGAATAATGTGCTCAACCGAATAAGGAACATAGACAACTGCTGGATGAAAACTGGACCCATGTAGAGCAACTGAAATCAACTGATAAGAGAGCAAAAGTGCTTGAGGATTCGAACCATGTGAGGAACACTCAAGCAACTAATATGTTGCAGCCTTGAACAGCAAACCATGAGTGGTAAAATCAGCCCCAAGTGTTAGGAGCAAGTGTCCAGGCGGATGCAGAATGTCTTCCTCTTTACTAGTTTTGTGGGGAGATGAGTATGTGACCAAAGGTAGAGAAGCCCTAGGACTGTGGAGAGCGAATGCTTGAGCTCCATAATCTGATATAGTTTCAGAAATAACTAATGATTCACAAAATAAAATATCACAACCTCATAAGAGAAAACTAACACCAAATCCCCGACAGCAAATTTGAAGAAGACTTGCGGTACTTGATTTTTCACACCGAAATTGGTGAGAGCAACTACAAGCATGACTGAAAACTCTTGGAATCTAAAATTTGAACCAAATAATATTAGATCAGATCCAAATAAGATCATATCAGATCCAAATAAGTCCATATCATATCCAAAACTGTGGAATGAAATCAAATCCCCAGCAGCAATTTTGAAGAAGACTTGCGGTACTTGTTTGTTCACACCAAAATTGATGAGAACAGTTAGAAGCAGTACTGAAAGCTTATGAACCTGAAATCTTGAACCAAGTGATATCAGATCAAATCCAAATAAGATCATATCAGATCCAAATAAGTTCATATCAGATCCAAAAGTATGGTCCACCGAGACGGTAGATGCACAATTTTCTCTTTCTTCAAAATTCTAAATATTGGTGCATGCAATCCTGTAGGAATTTGCTAGAAGATCTAGATCTAGGAGAGCGAATGAATATCTCCTACAATGTGATATTTTTTCCAAAATATCCAAGGTATTACTTATCTGCACACCAACAACAATATTAGAGGGAGAGAAATAAAATTCCTCTTCACTTTTGGAAGCAATTACTGGAAAACTTAGCACAGAATTTAAAGGAGAATCACTGGAGAATGTTTGCATACAAGTGCAGCAATGTTTTTCTTCAATATCAGAGATCCGAATGTCTTCTTCTGTATCAGCCATATGAGAAGATGAGATATCAGAGATCTCATAAACTTCCGAAGCATCAGGAGAAGGAGTCACTTCAAAGAGACTTTCTTCAATTCGAATTGATTGTGTAAAAGATTTTGCTTCTTCTTCATCTTGACCAACTTCATCAGAGAGAGTAGAGGCCGAGACTTTTGGATCAAGAACTCTTGTCATGCTAGGTATGCTCTCCAAAGTGCTATTATGATCCTCACTATGCTTGCCAAAGGTTCTGTCCAATTTTGTCCAAAGATCCTTTGGGTATTCAATAGATTTAGTGAGGTAGCGCAAGCTAGGAGAAAGGGCCAGACCTATTTGCTCCAAAAGCTGAATCGACGTCATTTAGCCAGTCATTCTCATTCTCATAAGACTCTTTACCAAGTCCAATAGACACCTCATAGAGATCTTGTCTCTTCATAGATGCAATCATCTTTAACTTCCATTCTGAATAGCTTGTAAATGGGGTGAGAAGAGGAACTGATGAATCCATTCAAAGTTGTACCTGTAAAAACACAAAAGGGACACTGTAAGGTCGGACAACCTGCACTTTTCAAGTTTTCATAACACCTAGCATAGTTAATCAAGCAAGCTTGATCAACAATTCCTTTGCTTAGGATTTCTATGGTAAACTTGTCACTTCTGGTAAAGAGCTGGAAGAAGCAATTTTGCTGAAAAAGAAAAATTGATCTAGTAGAAGATCAGTAGAAAGGAGAAGTGCCTTGTCCTGCCGAGGCTCTAATACCATATAAAATTGAGCACATAGATCTGTGGACCAACACACAACTCACAAAATAGATCAAACAATTTTACTCAGAATAGAATGAAACAGCAAACAATTTGATCTGTGGACCAACACACAACTCACAAAATAGAATGAAACAGTGCAAAAAATGGCTTGCATTTGTGAATGCTTTCATTAATCAAAAGTAATTGGATAATAATTACAATGTAATACACTAGTATTAATAACCAGTCAATTCGAATGCATGAGAGAGGAATTTGAATTGATTGACTCTACCTAATTGCATGGCTAACTGAATTTGTCTAAATCACTATCGGAGTCCAATAGATCAACTCCCAGGTGTCCAATGACTCAATCAATCAGTGATAGCTAGTTAACTCAGTGCAACTGAGTGTGGTAGGTGGGCAAATGCACGTACTCCACATGTAGCCATGCATTAGCCATGCATAACTAGCGCCAGCTAACTGATTGTGAACTAACTGAAAGTAATTGGGGGCTAAGACTAACTAGTACTAACTCCAACTAACTGAAGTAGGTTGGTGTCGGGACTCCCAGTGGCTCCTAAAATGTAGGGATTGGTCTAGGAGGCGCCCAAACTGATGCATGCACATGCAGTAAGTGGCAGTTAACTTCTAGCAGTGTTCCCCACACTCCAGTGACTGGTACATGTGGCCCCATTAGACCAAGTGGACCCAATAGTACTAGTGAACCCAATTAATGACTAAATTGACTCTAGGTGACTGACCAAATTGGACAAGGGAGCATTATAATCCTAACAGAATTGACTGAGAACATTTAATACCGGGAGAATATTAGAATAATTATTCAGTATTATTGTATAGTAAAGAGGGCCATCAGAGTTATTATCATAAAGCATGTAGAGCATGCAAGCCTTATTTCTTCAGTGTTAAGTCAACGAGCAATTAGAACTGCATGCATGCAAAAAGTAAAGTGCAAACCCTAAAAGTGACATGCAAACCCTAAAAGTACATGCTAAAGTTATATAAGGGTCATTGAACCAAAAGGATCATCTATAATTATTATTATTGAGATTGGTTTCTAGAGCAGCAGCAACAAGTGTCGCGGCATCAAGTTAGGGTTGCAGACGAAGGTCTTCAGCTAGCAAGGGGTTTCGACAATGAAATCTATCTTCCCTAATCACTTCGGATAGATCATCCAGATCTATCATTGGTATTCATCGTCTTCTTATTCTTGGTTCGGTCATTCACATATCAGAGAGAGAGTTTATTGTCGGTGCACTTTTTGTTGCTGGGAATACAGCTGGAAATCCCATATCTATTCGCTAGCCTTCAGGATTCCAGTCAAGTTTTTGTATGCTACCTCCATTCTCCTCAGCAAAGATACATCAACATATTGAGTGATTCTTATTCCATTCTGGGCACATTCCATCCTCCTCCAGCAGAAAACATGAGTTAGAGGGACGTCACCCTCTTTGTGGCAGAACAATTCACTAGGTGGTTTAAAGGAGGCAAAACCTATGCATGTGTCTTCTTATCTCTCAGGGAGGCCTAGACCATCACTCCTAGAAAGTTTCGGCAGCATCGAACAATTCCTCCCTCAAAAACATCAAGATCATCAGAAGAAGGGCACTTTGTTAGCTGGGCAACAACTTCAGGAGAGGAGCACTATTATCTTATCTTTTCAGCATAACTTGCATGCATCTTATCTACCGGTGGACTATCGGTATGATTATCAATGGTATGTGTATATCTTCTTACTAAAAGTCTTTGCCCTATTAACTCTCTAGATCAATTATTTTTTAGGGCCATTTGACATGGCACTTTTTGCATGCACATTTTATTTATCTTTCTAGTACAATTTGAGCATCTGAACAACAAACATATTACCAAAGTACAATAGAATATCAGTTGGGATATTACACGGTACCATACACTCCTGAGCAGAATGGAGTTGCGGAAAGGAAGAACCGATATATTGTTGGAGCAGTGAGAGCCATGTTACATGATCAGTCACTTCCTTTCTTTCTTTGGGTCGAGGCATGTAGTACAGTTATATACCTTCAGAACAAGAGTCCCCATCGTGCCTTGGGGACCAAGACTCCTTAGGAGATGTTCACAAGGAAGAGGCCTGAGGTTAGTCATTTTCGCATATTTGGTTGCCTGACTGTTTCACATGTCCCTTCTGAGAAGAGGACAAAGCTTGAGCCCACTGCAGAGAGATGCATCTTTGTGGAGTGTAATAAGACTTCGAAGGCCTTCCACATTTATCTTCCTACCCTGAGGAAGGTTGTTGTGAGGCGAGAAGTGAGATTTGAGGAGGAGCAAGCCTTCAGGAAGTCAAGAGAGTCAATGCAAAAGGAGCACCAGGTTCCTCCACCTCAGGCAGCTACACAGGTACCTTCAATATAGAGTTCAGGTTCACAGGTTTCCGGGGTTACTAGGCCACAGGTTACAGGCATGGGATCTTCAGGTTTAGTGGTTCAGCTGGCAGGTACTTCAGGGACAGGTTTTGGTTCTCAGGTCACAAGTTCACCATGCATAGCTAACGGATCATAGATTTCACCAGTTGTTGGTTCACTAGCTCCTAGTACACAGGTTTTTGGGCCTTCTACATCTGGGAGTTCTTCAGATGATGACAGACCAGTTTGGGAGCAACCTTCAGGGAAGAGAAACCCTAAATTCCTTTGTGAGACCTTGAAGGAAGCTAAGAATTTTGGAGCGCCCAAGGAACCAGTGAGGATTATAGTGATGCCAGATAGGTTGGGTATGGCCTTGGTTACTAGTCTTCGTGATTCGGAGCCATCTACTTTTGAGGAGGCCTCTTAGCATCATGTTTGGAGAGATGCCATGATGGTAGTGTGGAGAAATACAAAGCTCGATTTGTGGCGGGGGAGGTTCAAAGGTAAAGGGAGTTGATTATGATGAGACCTTTACACTGGTTGCTCGTTACACTTCTATCAGATCATTGATTTCAATTGCTACAGAAATGGGTTGGTGAAAGTTTTTGAGAACCCCAACCCATTTTCAAGCTTGTTTGCTTCTTTGCATAGTTTAATGCCCAAACCCTTCTATGCACAATTTTTTATCAAAATTTGACTGAACTGAAACACATGGAATTCTTTTTCAAATTTAAACAATTCAGAAATTTTCTTTTCAAGCAAAAATTTCAAACTCAGAAATTTTAAATCAGCCAAACACACATGAAAATAACATTGATGTTTTTTACCAATGGTCTAGGATAAAACCCTAGGGAAAACCTGATTCTGAGAGAGATGATTTTATTTTCCAGACAAATTTTACAATTTCAAAACAGCAATACTTATCTTTTCCTTCCTCGAAAAATGTGCCAGAATCTCTCTGAGCAAAACTGTACGGACTATCTAAAAACCAGCAACTCAAAATTTGTGCCACGTGTGAACTGTATAGTACAGTACGGTCTACCAGCAGCAATAAATGCACCTCGAAAATCGTTCCCTGTACGGTCTGACAGCATCATTAAATGTTGTACTTTCTCCTCAAAAACTGTGCAATTGTACAAACGGGTACAATACAAAACTCCTCGAAATTCATGCAAGCTTGCGGCTGTAGGTTGCCTCGATTTCTGTGCCAGGATTGTCTAGAAATTCATGCCAAAATTTATTGGGAAATGTGCCCACTTGAAATTCAGGTTATCTCTGAAAAATTCTCTTAGTCTCCAATTTTGGTTTTTTTCAAACCCTTGTCTTCCTGTTCTTCTCCTCTCTCAAAACTCTTCTCTTTTGAAAGTGAACAATGAATTGAGTTTGCCTTGCCCTAGTCCCTTTTTGTTCATGGCAACTTTCTTTCCAATCTAATGGTCAAGATTAGATTAGATGAAGGGTTCACCTCATGTCATTTAATAAAGTGAGAACAACCCATTTTAATTTAATCACTCACTCAACTTTATTTTAAATATGAACTTAGGAAAACCATGACTTTAGCCTTTTTAATGAAGTCACTTTAGAAACATAAAGTACATCACACTTCATTAAATGCAAATGACTAGGGGTCACCATTTAAAGTGTCCTTGTCCACCCCAAGGCAAGTCTAGGTGGACAAACACTTCCTAGGTAACTTTTCAACAGTTGGAAGATCCATCAGATGGATGTGAAGAGTGCATTTCTCAATGGAATCATACAGGAGGAGGTTTATGTGGAGCAGCCACGGGGCTTTGAGATTCATGGGAGAGAGTCTCATGTTTGCAGGCTGAAGAAAGCCTAGTATGGGCAGAAACAAGCTCCTCGAGCTTGGTATTCCAAGATAGACTCTTACTTACTGTCGATGGATTTTCAGAAGAGTGAGGTTGATCTGAATCACTACTTCATCATGGTTGGAGATGATCCGCTCATTCTTCTATTATATGTGAATGATTTGTTTATCACAAGTGAGGAGAGACCTATTTAAATTTGCAAGAGAGATCTTGCTTCGGAGTATGAGATGACTGACATTGGGTTGATGCATTATTTTTTGGGATTGGAGGTTTGGCAGGAGCCTTGTCATATTTTCCTGGGGCAAGGAAAGTATGCAGTGGATATTCAGAGGAGATTTCGAATGGAGGATTGCAGGTCGATGTCTACACCTATGATCACCAACTAGAAGAAGCTTCATGCTTCTTAGGGAGAGTTGGTGGATCCTACTTTATATCGTTAGCTCATTGGTTCGTTTATGTATATGGTTGACTCTAGGCCAGATTTGTGTTGTGCGGTGAACACTCTCAGTCAATTCATGGTGGAGCTTAGGAGAGTGCACTGGGTTGCCACAAAACATATGTTGAGATACCTTGCAGGTACAATGGATTATGGTCTAAATTATAGGAGATCGGATAGGGTTAGTTTGGTTGGCTTCACGGATTCAGATTGGGAAGGCTGTGTGGCAGACCGAAAGAGCACTTCTGGATGTTGTTTCAATTTGGGCTCAGCAGCAATGTCGTGGATCATTCGAAAGCAAAATTCTATTGCTTTGAGTTCTTTAGAGGTCGAGTACATGGCAGCCAGTCAAGCTGGTTGCGAGGCACTGTGGCTTCGCAAGTTATTGATGGATTTATTTGATCAGGAGCTGAGGCCTACGGTGATTTATTGTGACAATCAGCATCCAACTCTCTGAGAATCTTGTATTTCACGACAAGTCAGCATATTGAGATCAGGTACCATTTCATCCATGATTATGTTTAGAGAGGAGTTGTGGAGTTGCAGTACATTTCCACTGATGAGCAGGTTGCAGATATCCTGACGAAGCCTCTTGGAAGAGGCAAGTTCATTCATTTCAGATACAAGTTGGGTGTGGTGTTGAACACCTTCCTCGATAAGAGGGAGTGTTGATTTTTATACCTAGGAAAGTGTGCCCCTAGTGATTTTTGTATAAGTCACAAAAAGGGGGAAAATAACATGACCCTTGCAATTAATGCTAAGTTACCGGAAACTTCTAGGAAGGGGAGGGGAAACTTCGTTCCCCATTTCGGAAACATAAACGGAGGGGATACGGCTTGGAAACGCCACTGAAATGTTTCCAAGCCATATCCAAAAATTAGAAACGTTTCCATTCTATTTCCAGCCGTTTCCTTAAACGTTTCCAGCAATTTCCTGGTTTTCTGAAACGTTTCAGCTGCTACAAAGTAAGCTTTTGACTAGAAATATTGATTTTTTGACATGAAAATAAACAAATAAATAACCCCAAAGGCAAACTATAAAACCATAACCATAAATTGAACCTCAAAACATAGATATAAAGCCTCAAAGCTTATAAATCAAGAGTAAAACCTTAATCCTAAATTGGTGAATGGTAATTTGACAGCTTATGTCTCACTGATTATGTTTCATTGTAATTTTCCAAAATTGATAGAGGCCTACTGTTGGTTCAAAAAATAATTGATCTGTGGACATTTTATTGTATCAAATGCTTGTCCACTATAGTGATAGTTTCACAGCCTAGTGTAGAAGTACAATGACTTTTTATTTTTATTTTTTTTCTTTTCAGTTCTTTTGCCAATTCCTCACAACTTCGTTTTAAATAAACTCCAATGACTTGCATATCAAAATTGATACAATGGCAGCTTTAGCCATACAAAATAGCGTACTACATTTATGAAGGGACATAAACCAACACATATTTCCAATAATCTTCCAACAAACTTCAGTTTTCTTCTTTTCCTTTTTGAATTAGTATGAACCCTTGACATATGGCCTTATTTACTCCATTGCTAGTACACTCATATCTCTATCCTTATGTTGTGGAGAGAATTATGATGGTGCGCCGTTTAGCCAGTTCTCCATAAGATGTGCATGTGATATTTTAATCTTATTTCAAGCATTTTTATTAGTATAAAACATAAACAACATATCCAAGGAAACTCATTGGTGTCTAGAGATAGTATTATTGCATAAAGTGCAATATTGCATGTCATCACACTCACACCTAAGTTGCACTAAAACATGAGCTCACTTATTTATACTTGTGTGCTTAATTAATCCCCTTAAAACATGGTTGATTATGTCAAATTTGAATATCCAAGTCGGTTGCAAATCATAGACAATCCTATGAATTTAGGCCCTTTAAGAGCCAGTCAGTGATTCACTTTTGGAACCAGTCGGTTGGTCAATTGACTCTCACTTGCCTAGTTGATTGTCTCGTCAGTGAGTGGACCAACCTAAATACAACATAGTTGAGTCTGTCTCAATGTAGTCAAACTCTTTGAATACTCGCAAGTCTTGCCAAGTCTTGCCGAGCGACCACCAGGACGAGTACCCGTGACATACTCGCAGGGTAAACTCGCCACTCACCGAACTCGTCATTTACTCGCTGAACTCGTCACTTACTCGCGAGTCCGTTGACTGTTTGACCGTCGCTTTTGCGTTTTGGAGGGAACGTAGGGAGGGAATAAGCCCCCGAAACAACACCGCTCTCCCTTGTCATCTCATTGAATAGTTTGGCTTCCCCCGAGTTGTTCACTTTTGCCCCCTAGCTATTATCAATTTATCAGTTGTCTGTGTGTTTGAAATTTTGGAGTGTGCGTGCACTGAGGAAGGTCGCTAACACTAGTCTGAGCATTTTCAATTTTTAATTGTTTTCATTGAACTTCTATACTTTGAATTTTATAAATGTAAGGCGATGGCGCTGCCATCGGTAATTTGGTTGAAGAATGTGATTGCTCGTGGTTAGGATAGGATGATGATAGTGTACTTTTTACAATTTGCTTTTTCATTTTTTTAATATTTTTAATAATTGTTAATTAATGAAATTTTCTTATTATCTTTTTTTTTTAATAATTTTATGGTTTTTATAATTTGTAATTAATAATTATACTTTGTGATTTCAAGTGAGAAAACACTTCTCGTTAAAATGCATTGCTATGTCTTTTTATCAATTTTTTGAATTGTTATATGCTTATATATTAAATTTTAATTTTTAATATATATGTTTATATATTATTTTTTAAGTTAATGTTTTTCATATTTGTCGAGTCTTATCCGAGTCTTATCCGAGTCACCGAGTCTGTCGAGTCCCAAGCCAGCCGAGTATTTGCCGAGTCCGAATCTGACTACACTGGTCTGTCTTGCATAAAAAATTGTGTTTAATCACAAATTTTAACACTTTTCTAGAGGTTTAAACAACGTAATATTTGTTAGATGGTAACATTTGGATACATCCATCAAGTAATTTTAAGGTTTGAAATCAATGTTTAGAAGTAGTTGACATGTTCCTGTCTAAGTTGCACGAAACAGGGACGCGTTGGAAACGTGACCCCCCAAAATTTAGGAAACGAGGAAACGCGATATATATATATAATTATATTATAATTATTTACAGATTAAATTCAACATCACATTTAACATTTTTACTCATAATTTCATAAGTGAGTCCATAATGCAAGTACTAAGTAGTAATATCCAAAAACAACACAATGATTTTACCCATACACAATTCCATAATGCAAGTGGAAATAGCCAAAAAAACCTTCAAAATGAGGTTAAGCCGCTAATACATATATATCCAAATTCCAAAATCAGCCTTTATATATGAGGCTACAAGTACAATACTACATCAACATGAACAATGAAAATATAAAGAAAACATGAGCTGAAGCCCGAAGACTACTAGTCATCATGCTCGGGCTCATTTTCATCCTCCACCAATTTGCAAAACAAAATGGCACCACCGTGACCACACTGTCAATATTTAGCAATCTGACCCAATACCAACACCGTGTCCACTTCTTGAGCCTCCACCGTGACCTTTGCACCACCACCATGAGCTAGAAATGGAGGTGTGGGCTGCCAAAGAGTTGTGAGGATGAGCCGTCCTGACCAAGATAATGTATACACTAAAGCCAAAGATCCGTGATGATGAACCGTAATCCTTGAGCTATGCCAATGCACAATGGACCGTGACCTGCCAATGAGCGTTGGGGATAAGCCGTGATGGCAAAAAAGAGACATGGGTGTTATTTTATAACAAACCCAAGGCATAAAGAACATTTTGTAAGCCTCTAAAACCGTAGCTAGAAAAGGCAAAACCCCAAAAAATTAAAAAAAACAAGTGTTTTAGGCGAACTGTGGAAGGAAACACGGGATTTTAGGGAAATTCAATTTGGAAACGAGTTTCCGATTTAAGGAAACGAGTTTCCAACACGCGAAATGGTCCCCATCAATTGGAAACGGGTTTCCCTGCCGTACGGGACGGGTTTTCAAGTTTCCATCAGGAAACGGGCTAGAAACGGGGGGGGGGGGCAAGTTTTAGGTTCCTGTTTAAATGCTTGCCAGCGGGTGACTTATCTATGGCACTTGACATAGAAGAATATTGTTTAAGACAATATTTGAGTTTGCTGATTTTAATTGTTACAAATGAAACAACTACCTTTAAATCTAATTGATGAATGGTAGTCTAAAGTATGTATGTCTCATGGCCTTTTCGTGATATATATATATAAGTCTGCTGATTTTAATTGTTACAAATGAAACAACTACCTTTAAATCTAATTGATGAATGGTAGTCTAAAGTATGTATGTCTCATGGCCTTTTCGTGATATATATATATAAGTCTGCTGATTTTAATTGTTACAAATGAAACAACTACCTTTAAATCTAATTGATGAATGGTAGTCTAAAGTATGTATGTCTCATGGCCTTTTCGTGATATATATATATAAGTCTGCTGATTTTAATTGTTACAAATGAAACAACTACCTTTAAATCTAATTGATGAATGGTAGTCTAAAGTATGTATGTCTCATGGCCTTTTCGTGATATATATATATAAGTCTGCTGATTTTAATTGTTACAAATGAAACAACTACCTTTAAATCTAATTGATGAATGGTAGTCTAAAGTATGTATGTCTCATGGCCTTTTCGTGATATATATATATAAGTCTGCTGATTTTAATTGTTACAAATGAAACAACTACCTTTAAATCTAATTGATGAATGGTAGTCTAAAGTATGTATGTCTCATGGCCTTTTTGTGATATATATATATATATATATATATATATATATATATAAGTCTGTTGCCGTTTCCTTGCCGTATCGTATCCCACATTTTTCAAAATTTGTGGTATCTGTTTCCTCCCTCCCCATATCCGTATCCATTTCAGTGCAACTTAGAATTAATGGCTTGAGCGAAGAGTTTTAATTTTCACTTTAGTGATTAAAGTGACTTTTTGGAAAAATTTAATTTTAAGTTGAGTGAAATCAATTTTGGAGAGAAATAAAGTGCACATTATTTCTCATCCATTGATCTAAGCCATTGTGGGCACTTGGATTAGATGACCATTCAACTTCCCCATTAGACACCAAAAAGGCAAGGGAAAGCATTAGAGACTCATTCTTTTTTTCCATGAATTGGAGAGCTGAGAAGGAGAAAAATCGCAGGCAAAGAGAGAGCAGCAGTGAGCGTGATTCCCGAGGTCGTACAGCATCATTAAATACAATTTCGTACAACACGCATCCCGAGGAAAAAAAATTAGGCACAAAAATCAAGGTCCGTACAACAACATTAATTGTTGTTCCATACACCAGCGGCACAAATTTCGAGACAGTCTGGACTCTGTACAGCCAGGAGCACGAAAATTGAGACATCCCGTGCAGTTCGTACGGTACACCAGTGGGCACCAAAATCGAGACAATCCGTACAATCAGTTTGGCATGATTTTCGAGACAGTTAATTGACAAAAATTTCAGACTATAAAATTTATGAATTCAATCAATTTGCTAAGCACTATGGTGGAGATAAGTTTATCTCTATTTTTTGCTATACTTTTTATTAAAGAAAATAAAATTCTCTCTCTCAAGAACAGGTTTTCCCCGGAGGTTGTGGTTTTTCCTGAGTGATTTGACCAAAAATTTCTGAGTCTGAATTTTCATGTGTGACTGTGTTTTTATTGCTGCTCATTTAAAGTTGTAAAATTCTTCATGTGTTTCAGTCAAATTGTTTATGATAAATTGAACTAATTTGCAGCTGAAAGTAAATTGGGTTGGGCATTAAACAATGATGAAAATGGTGGCTTGAAACCGGGTTGGGGAATGAGATAGAAAATTCACAGCTGACACAAAACTGAAAACTTACTCTATACTTATAGCCATAAATACAGGGACTATAACTTCTACGAGTCCCCACTTTAGAAAGAGTCTACCTTGTATAATCAATGATGTAGATGGTATTCTTGATTTTATTGCCACTTCCATTTGCTAAGAGGTTCTAGTTACAACCATAATATAAGGGATAAACTAAGTCATCTGGTTTGTGTTAATGTTTATTTTCTTTTCTATGTTTCTTCTCTTCTAATGTTTTTTTAATTATTTTATTTTTGTATATTTTTTATTTTATAGCATATATCATTGTCGTTCCCACAGTATCGTTTCCTGCAAATTTAGGGGAAACTTCTAGACGTATTTGATACTCGTACCCATGTTCCCAATGTTCCCATGTTCTGAAAACTTGTGCAACATAGGTTTCACTGTAGACGTTTTATATTTAGCAATTCACTTCTATTTTTTAGTTTGCTTTAGATAGTAGTTGCATGCACAGTTAGTTACGATGTTTGGCATGTCGAATGTTTGCAAGAATATATGGTGCACATATCCCTAGAAGAGAGAGATGCATGCATGCAAACATGCACTCTCCTCCAAAGGGTGCAACTTCCCAATAATAGTTCTTCCATGCAAGTTGAGGGCACTAATCCTAAGAACTGGAATAGATCTAAGGTTTAGGTTTAAATCAGTTAAAGAGTCATTGGTGTATGTGTCCAAATTCATTGTACCTCTTAGACTATAAAGGAGAAGGTAGAAGGTGGAAGTTTTATAAAGAGTCTACCTTATATAATGAATGAAGTGGATGGCAATCTTGATTTTATTGCCACTTCCATCTGCTAAGAGGTTCTAACTTCTAGTTACAACCATAATATAAGGGATAAACTAAGTCATATGGTTTGTGTTAATGTTTATTTTCTTCTCTATGTTTCTTTTCTTCTCATGTTTTTTTAATTCTTTTACTTTTGTATTTTTTATATTTTTATAACATATCATTGTCGTTCCCAACCTGTCGTTTCCTGCAAATTTGGGGGAAACTTCTAGACGTATCAGTTACTCATACCCATGCTCCCAGCGTTCCCGGATTCCGAAAACTTGTGCAACATAGGTTTCACTGTAGATGTTTTATATTTAGTAATTCAATTCTATATTTTAGTTTTCTTTAGATAGTAGTTACATGCACAGTTAGTAATGGTGTTTTGAATGCTGAATGTTTGCAAGAATAGATGGGGCACAGATCCCTAGAAGAGAGAGATGTATGCATGCATGCAAATATGCACTCTCCTTTAAGGGGTGCTACTTCCCAAGAATAGTTCTTCCATGCAAGTTGAGGGCACTAATCCTAAGAATTGGAAGAGATCTAAGGTTTAGGTTTATTTCAGTTAAAGGGTCATTGTGCATGTGTCCAAATTCATTGTACCTCTTAGTCTATACAGGATCAAGTAGAAGTAGAGTTTTATTCATTCAGTTTTTCAGTGTAACAAGTAGTGGGTGAAGGATAGAGTTTGAAACTTTCAAGTTTCTGTATATTTAAGTTTACAAGAATTATAAACAAGGTTGTTATTTGACTTTCAAATCTATGTACTTGCTACTACTTTCTTCAGTGTGATGTGTTCCAATGCCTAGTAAGAATTGGAGTGCAGTTTTGATAGAGCATTTTATCTTTCGTAAATCACAATTGCCTTGGGTTCCCCTTCTAGCAATGAAGATGGGATTCAGTTTCCAAAAGATTCCTATAAACCCTAAAATCAAGCCAAAAAAGCAGGGGTTATGCATGTTCTAGAAGCACGTGTGGGCCTTAGCTTGTTCATGGGATGAATTGACCTAAAGATATGTGGCCTAGTTGATGGTTGGTCATAGAATGAGATGCCCATGTAGGCAATGACCCTAGCTTGAGAGAGTGCCATGTGGCACACATGAACATCGGCTGACTTGGTCACTAAATAAAAAGGACACATTCCCACTTGTCCTATTCCTAGTCCATGATGAAGTACATGGTATGCCCCACTTGAGAAGGAAAGCCTTTGACCTTTTGAGTTATCGTTTCTCCAAAAGCTAAAAGCCTTTCAAAATAATAAAGTGATTTCACTTTTCTCCAAAAGCTAAAAGCCTTTCAAAATATAAAGTGATTTCACTTTTCTCCAAAAGCTAAAGCTGCTTTGTTTTTTCTCCAAAAGCTATAGCATTCCAAATTGAGAAACACTGGCTGCTTGAAGATTCTTCTTTCCCATACTTGGCATGTTTCCCTTTTGTCTCGTCTTCCTGGAGGAGGGAGCACCACTAATGAAGACTTGTGTTTGTTAATTTGGAAATCGTTTCACCAATGCATGACAAAGAAGGATGCAACACTTGATAATAATAATAATCATACATGAATTCTAAATATAATATCATAATAATAATAAGAAAGTAAAGCTGTCTATTGCCCATGGGGCGTAGAATAGATGGTGTAATGGGTGTACTGTTAAGGCAATCCTTGTGTTAGGTCACCGGTTCGAAACTCCATGGGTACTAGCTTACAATAAAAAAAGTAAAGCTGGCTATTCAATTGAAGTGTCGTCTCTTGATATACCCCTTAAAATTGTATTTATATTCAAGGCTTAACTTCATTGTAAATCA
This sequence comes from Pseudotsuga menziesii, assembly GCA_001517045.1. Lineage (NCBI taxonomy): Eukaryota > Viridiplantae > Streptophyta > Pinopsida > Pinales > Pinaceae > Pseudotsuga > Pseudotsuga menziesii. Next base: position 130,929 of record LPNX010988499.1, read on the forward strand.
TCATCCGTTACTTAATACATTCAATATTTTATATTTCTTGGTATATCCAATTAAAAACTTTGAATTGATTTTAGTTTCAAATACATTTGGTATCAGAGCCAAATATCTTTGGCCAATCAGTGGATTAAAGCGCTCAAGTCGTGCTAGTTTTAAACCAACTACCACCCACCATCATAGTTAATAATGGAGGAAAAACACAAGCAGAGAAGGGAAGTTATAGCAGAAATTCAAGATTTGGTAAAACAATTAGCAAGGAATTTTGGCATAATAATAAAGGATAGGATAAACCTAAAAGCCAAAAAAAAGAGTCATGAGAAGATTAACGAAAACCAAAATAACTGCTTCTCCAACAAAGGAAGTAAAAATAAAAAACACTGAGGCTGAAGATGAATTTTCTGAATCAGATTTTGAATCTGACCTGGGATGTAAGAGCGATGGAAAACACATCAGTCTTAAGCTGATTAAAGAAGAGCAAGAACTGCTCCACAAACCAATGAAAGATGAACAATTACAAAGAAAAAGACAATGAACATAACCATGACAATGAAGAAGAAGAAGACTACAATGACAATGCACAAGATGAAAATGTTGATGAAAGTGCATCATTACAAGATCCTAATGATGTTTTTCTTGAGATTTAAGAATGTACAAATCTGGAGAAAGCTTTTGAAGATTTGAAAAAGCCTAAAGGTAGTTGCTGAAATGTGCCTACCTGAATCAAACCATTCATTGAAAGGAGCAAGGAAGAGGTCGTTGCCACGTGATGTGAAAGTGGAGCTTGGGAATGTAGATAGGATGTCAGTTAAACAGGGTGATGATCACATATTAGATGAAGTTACCCAATATCTCATGAGCATTCTAGGTTGCACAATTCAGCTTAAAACATTACAGAAAAATATGCAGAAAGGTTATTGAATTAAAATAAGAGATAAAAGAAGATAACACACTGTAGTATGTAAAATACAAGTATCTGAAATGCTTCATATAAGAGTCAAACCGTCACAATCTCAGGGTGGTACATGGGATAATTCTCAAGCTAAGAAAGGAAAGATGAATTAAATGTTTAAGCAAGCTGAGATAGAAGACTGTATGTGCAATCTCTATGACAAGTATGCTATGGGATTGAATGAACAAAAAGGGCTGAGATTAAGAAAACTGTTCACAGATCTTTCAAAACTTTGGCCTCGAGTTTCTGTGAGCATGAATGGTGTATGAAAGCAATCTATAGAGAAAACAAGCTAAAGGAAAAATCAAAAAAATTCAGAATGATGGAGTGGTATCTAGATGATTGAAAAAGGGCCCTCGAGATGGTCTAATGATGGAAGAAAAAGGAAGTTCAATTGTACAGACTAAGGCATAGTGAACAAGGTGGACTTATAAGCCTTGCAAATAATTGGTTGTTGGCTGCTCTGTTGTCAAAAGTAAAGCTGAAACCAGGGTAACTGCAAAAAGGGTGATTGATAATTAGTATTACCAAAAAATCCTAATATCATCTTTGACACAAACCCCATGCAATGAAATCAACTCCTTTGAGATCAAGATCAGTGACACAACAATACCTCCCATGGTGACTGTTACCGGACAAACTAACAGAGCTAGTGTCCGATAGACAAATGTGGGGAAATGTGACGATTGTCACCTTAGTCACACGTCCAACTGCTTTGGAATGCCATAACCTCCAAGGGAAGAGCCCTTTAGATGCTCTGCAAAACACTAGGACAAAGAGACTATGCCTTCTATAGGATGATGTTAGTGACCAGTGCCTTTAACCAACCAACTCTAGGAATGAAGAAGACATAATAGGTAGATAAAGTGCTTGTAGAGGATAATGAAAAAATGTATCAAACCGATATATTCTTCCAAGTGTTCAATTTAAGATGTATGGAACTAGTAGCAGAAGCATTCAATAACACTAGCAAAACAAGAGATCATTCACCAACTACTTTCATTTATAACCAATAGTGACAGCAGTAGATATCAACAATGTAACCAATCACCATCTAATGATAAATAAAAGTGTTCATACAGAGATAGCAGCAATGTACAGTATTACAGTCATATGGCAGCACTTAGGGAACCAAACAAAAAGGATGTGTATGAGATATAATTTATGCACTCAATATCGATCAAACAAGTTCAACATTTAAGCTTTCCTTTCACAATATATCCCAATCTGATTTAGGTATGCATACAGAGTTAATGTTCCAGACTTATACGTAAGCAAATGATTTGTATTTTCAGACCTTGTTTTCACCCTTACTCAACAGCAGTATGTATCTACCTTTAATAACCTTTGATATGTTGTCTTTTGATGTAGATGTGGCAGGTATGGAGGACTGTCAATCATGACAATCTGCAAATTTTTGCAGAGCTGTGGCAGCAGGGTAAGGGGACTGCCTTAGGGCTGTTGCAGCCCTGCTTTGGACAGCTAAAGGAGGTTGAGGCAAGGGGAGGCTTCAAGAGTGAGGACCGCAGTAGAAAAGGAGATAGCCACAAGGGTTTAGGACAGTTTTAGAACTGTTTTAGGGTTAATTTGTGGTATTTTTAGGAATTTTTAATATTTTAAAGGTTTTAGGGCTTCATAATATTTCGACCTAGGATTTTTAGGGGTAAAGAAGGCAACCCGAATTTGTAGAGGAGAGGACCAAAATTTTAGTAAGGCCAAAAATTTGAAAAAAATTAATTTTTTGATGTTTTTAGAGTTTTAGACATAAAATCGCAGACCTAATTAAAAGACCTAATCTAGCATGGAATGCAATATTTACACATGCAAATACAAGAATATTTGGGTAAAAAGATGATAACTTAGGGTTTTTATGGATGAGACCCTTAAACCCTATCCCTAGAGGAAGTTGACCAACCTTCTTCTTGGAGTTCTTTCTCCTTGTCTACTAAATTAGGGCTTCTTGTGACAACCTCTAGGGTTCGTCATAAGAACTTAATCTAGGGCAAGATTGGAGATCCAAGGCTAAACTAGGGGAAACCTCCCTTTGGGAGTGTTTTCCACCTTGCAAAAAAGATAGAAGGTAGATAAGAGGTTCTATTCAAGCAAAATGCAGCCCTAGGAATACCATTCAACCATTCAAGAGACAAGAGTTCACCTACCTTTCACCAAGAAGACAAAAACCTTGACTTACTTGAGCTATGTGTTCTTCCAACAATTCCTAGCATCCACCAAGCATGAGCATAACCAAAGAATTCATCCAACTTTCATCCACAAGAGCAAGAGAAAAGAAGTCCAAGAGGTGCGCATCACTTCAAGAGAGCTAATTTGGGTAAAAGAGTAACATAATGATTTATCCCATGAATTATGATTTACAAATGAAGTAAGAAGGGTTTATTTATAGCCTCTCACACTCACCTTTTACAAATAACCAGGCCTACAAGTCCTTAAAATGTCAATGTAAAAATATAACATACGATAACATAAAATAATAATATATGTGGGTAACTTGGAGCATTTTCCCCCATAACTTACCCAAAACTGCTAAAATGACTAAAACTGGGCAGAAAACTTCACTCTTAAAGGTGGAGTGAGCAGGGGAGGTCGTCATGCCCCATCTAACCCAAATAATGCTGAAAATCCCTCAACCTCACCCCCCGCACCCCCCCCAATAAGGCTGTGGGCCTAGTGACCAAACGTGACGTCATCAAGTAAATTGTACCAAGGAAGTAGGGCGCTCTATTTGAAAGGGACCAGGATGGGTGCATAAGGTGACCTAAAAGGGAGGCAAGAGCCTTAGAGCTAGAAAACTGTCACCGGTATAGAAAACAAGCAGGGGGTCATGTGACCCAGTGACCTGCCCCTAGGAGCCCCGGACACCAACCCCGGGGTTAGAAACCCCTCAAGAAGTGCTGATAATACCCCCATCATGGTGTGTTGGTACTGATACCACATAACAATGACAATCAATTCATCCAAGAACCAATCACATAAAGTTTCCCATTCTAATAGCAAAGCTTTTGTTTCAAGTGAAGAATTGATACCTATATATTCGTGATTTTCCAAAAGCACACAGCATCTACGACCGCCAAAGTCACTCCCCATTATGCCATTCACACAGCACCCCCTTAAAACCACTTCACACCCTGCTAACCACAGATCATATGTCTATTCTAGTAATCTTGGAAGGGAAAAACAAGGTTCAGACTCAGATATCTCATTGCCAATTGTCAGGCTTGTCAAGCAATAACAGAGGAAGCAATGGGAGCATTTATATCAGTGCACTCCGATCATAGAACAATAAATTAGTTTATATCCTGCAAATCATGAGCCCAATTCTAAGAATATTCAATCAGCACCTTCCACATCCCACATTCCAGATTCCATAACTGATCTTCAGAATTCTAGTGTTGACTTTTTCACACAAATGGAACCCAAATCAAGATTAAAAGTTTCCCAATGCCCATTTGCAGTCAAGAACAAAATCTTAATCAGAGCTTCGAGGATGAAGCGTTTCAAAGAGTGTGGCAATGTTACATACATGAATTATAAATATAACATAATAATAATAATAATAATAATAATAATACATGAATTATAAATATAGTATCAAAACAATAATAAGAGAGTAAAGTTGCATATTTAATTAATTAAAGGGCACGTCTCTTGGTGAACAAATACCACTTAAAGTGTATTTAATAATTTATATTGGGGCTGACCTTCATTGTAAATCATCATTCATTATTTTATACATTCAATATTTATATTTCTTGTATATCTAATTAAAAACTTCAAACTAATTTTAGCTTCCACTACAATGCACAAGTTCCCTTCGAGCTTTTCTTCCTTTCTCTCATTCTACTTTATTCTCCTCTCTCATTCTATTCTCAGTAAAAGCAGGATGCTTTTCTTAGGCCAATTATAGCTCTTCACTCTTAGGCCAATTATAGCTCTTCACTCATTCTATTCTAAACAATTACGTTTTGTAAATTCCTAAGCTCATTCTATAAGAGCTAAAGAGTGTTATTGAGAAGGTTGATCGTTGATCGCTCGAGTACCCCATCATTCATTCTTTTACTTCAAGTAATTGTGGGAGAGCATACAGGCTTGTGAGAGTTGGAGGTCCTTTCATCTATCCATGAGATATAAATTTATAATCCCTGGATTTCATGAAAGAGGGTTCTTGGGATGTGGCTTGCGAGTACTTTGAGCTTAAAACTGAATCCCCCAAACATTGTATATACACATATTTGGAGTAAAGGTATTGAGTTTTGACGGCTAAATCATTTTTTGGGTGTGCTTAGCTTTTGTTATTTGGGATCTTCTGAGTTAGTTCATCGTGAGATTCACTCGTGTTCAACTATTTTCTTCTTAATTCAAAACGAAACCCAATGAATTCAAGGACACCAAACATCTAATTGAAAATTCTGAGTTTTTAATTCATTGTTTCAGAATTTTTATCCACAGATCAGCAACATTCAGGGATACCAATCATCTAACTGAAAATCCTGAGTTTCTACTTCAGTGTTTTAGATTTTTTATCTGCAGGTCAGCAACAGCAATTTGCTGATTTGAAGTGTTTAAAGGCAAATTTGCATGGAACAGAGGGAAGAAATATATATCTTAATGAAAAATTTGTTTTGTACATGCTGTTCAGAAATAATTTTAAGCAAATTTCAAGTCTGATTTCAAATAAACAGAGTTTATAAGCAGATTAAAAGTTTTATTGTTTAGCAAAAGCCAAATTTTTATCTTCAGAACACTTGGGGATTCTCCCCTAGCAAGCACTAGCAGCTATCCCAAAGTGCAAGACCAAACATACAGAAGTGATAGTGTACCTTCCCTAGTTACCTTTCAATAGGACAGTTTTAAGAGTTAACAACCCTAAATTCGCTAGTACAAGATTACCTATTTCTTTTGCTCTACCCTGATATCCCATTCCTTTGCTCTGTTTGGACATGGAACAGTAAGTAAATACAATAAGAACAAAACTCCTTTCATCCCTTCCATGTCTTGATCACAATTAGGGTTCAGGTTTTTTGCATTTCCCAAACTACCTATTAGGGTTACAATTTGTGGTCCTCTAGTATATCCTTGGAAGGCCATACATGGTTAGCTCCACATGTGTGAGTTATTGAAGTTGATCTGGATTCCACTTGATACTAAGATGGTCAAAGCATAGGTTCACTTCCAGAGGCCATAACATTTTCATACAGACTCTGATTGAGGTGCTCTTTGGACCATTGGAAAGCTCTCAATGTGTACTAACCCTTGGCTGATCATCTCTGCCAATTGTGCAATTTTCGATCCATTTCAAGCAGTTTTCAACTTTCACCCTCCTCAGTATTTAAGAATAAATCCTAAAATGGCTTCTATAAGTCCACAACTCTGCAGCACCAAAAAGGATGATAGATTATATAGTGATCCATTTCAAAGCATATCTCCCCATTTTGGGAGGCTTTTGTCCCCAAAAACTTTTGCTGAAGAAAACGAGGAACAATTTCATCAACTTTCTCCCTAAAGTACCACTTGGTCTTTTGCTTGAAAGTCACCCTTTTAAGCCAGCCTGTCAGAGTTCTTGTTAACCACTTCTAGTTGATTTGGTCATCTAGTGCTAAATCTTCTATGGAAGCTAAAACTTGCCCTCAGTTTCCTCATCGAACATTGATGGCTCATAGAGTTTCAGATTCTTCACATTCACTACTAAATAAATGGCCATGTATGGAGGTAGTCCAAGTCTAAAAGCATCGTTTCCTATATGTGCCAATACTTCAAAAGGACCCTATCTTAAAGATTTAATTCTCTTACCAAGTTCCTACAACATTTCCTTGTTCAGGTGCAACCAAACTCAATGTGCTACTTTGTATGTCTTCTCAGTTATGTGTTGGCCATGCCTAGCCCTGTATTTTTTCCTGCGTTTTCTTCAATGTCACTTGTACTTGCAAATGTATCTGCCTGGTCTTATCTATGAAATTTTCAGCTTGGCATCTTCTTATTCACAACCATGTTGTCCATACACTATCTATAGATGAAGTCAGTAAATATCCAAAACAAATCTCAAAAGGAGATTTGTTGGCGTAAGGTGCCTTTGATTGTAACGCTCAAAAGTTGAACCAATTCACTACTTATGTCTACCCATTCGTTAGGTCTATTCAGTTTCATGTCCATATGTGCCGGTAGTGTAGTCCAAAATGCACAGAGAAATCTTATATCTCCATAAAAAATGATGTTCCTCTGTATCCCAAAGTGCACCCAAACCCTCTCAAAGAATAAGATTATTGCATCTTACCAGATGGTTTTTTCAAAAGCAATTAAGATGCACATCCTAATAATTATGTCCACAACCACAAAAAGATAAGCATGTCAATTCTAGTTCTTAGCAAACCAACCACCCACAAAATCCATTGAGATACTCTTCCATGACTTAGCAGGAACTGGTAAGAGGTAGCATAGACCTTTATTTCTATTTTTGGGTTTACTAGTACAACAAAGTATGCACCCTTTAATGAACATAGATACGTCTTCTTGCATTTTTGGCCAATACACATACCTCTACGTGTTGGCTGGTATTTTTTTAACACCAAAATAACCTGCAAGTTTAGAGGTATGTGCCTCTCTTATAAGTTGTATTCTCTCACCTTTAGGCACACAAAGCTTATCCAACTTGTAAAGCATCCCATCTTGGAGAGAACAATAAGTGTTGTTGTTTCCTTCTTCTTCATGAACTTGGCTTTGCAGCTGCTGAATATCTCCTTGAAGTCCTCGTCTTTTGTGTATTCCTCTTGGTTTGCATCATGGGTGAAAGGCTCCATGTGCATAAGAATACCCAAAGTTATAATCCTAAATGCTAGTGATTTTGACAGCATGTTTGCCAACTTGTTGGTGTCGTCCTTCTTATTTTTTATGATGAGATGAAATTGTTGCAAATACCCATTTGTAGTGTCTTTCTTGTTCAAGCTGACTCTAGGCCTGCATGAATTGCAAGCATACTTACCAGACTCAGAATCGGCAAGGCAAAAGAGCAAAGAGTTTGAATCGGATCGGGAAAAAATTGGCAAATACAAAAAAATTAAATGTATACACTATTTTAAATTAAAATAAAATAAAATAAAAACAGTTTTCATAAATATTAAAAATAGCCATGTCCACATTCTACAAATATCAATAAATGTCCATAAAATATCAATAAATGCCCAAAATATATCAATTCTATTAGAATTCAAAATTTAAATTTAACCTATCATATGTATTATATACAAAAAACAAATTATATTAACTTATCTTATGCATATTATATACAAAATTATATATATTTAGCTATATAAAAATCATTTTATGTTAAAATATATATTTAACCTGTCATTTTATGTTATAAATTATAATATATTTAATTATATAAAAATCGTTTTATGTTAAAAAATATATTTAAATTATCATAAATGTTATAATATATTTAATTTATAACATAAAACAATTTTTCTTTACCGGAAAAACCCGACAGGCAAGTGAATCCCGGTCTTTCACACTTTTTTGGACCTTTCCATAAAACCCCACAAACAACAATTATCGTGAGGCAAGTTCAACTGTGAGGCAGGTTCAACCACCATTCACGAATCACCCGTGTCTGCCGTCAATCACCCATGTCTGTCGTCGCGTGACTAGGGGAGAGGAGAGACCTCGAAAAGTTGTCGCGCAAATAGGGGAAAGGGGAGTTGATCTGAATCAGATCACCACAATCTGAGTCAGATTGTTTAGCAGCCAATTCGAGTCAAACACAGAATAATCGTGATTCAACTCACGATTCGTATTACTATGATTGCAAGTGCTAACGAGTGCTGATGATTGGTGTGGATGACAATCTTCTTGCCCATCAGAAAGTGCTTCCACTCTTTAATATCTTACACTAAGGCATAGAGCTATAGGTGGGGTGGTTCAAGATTGCTTTTGAAACAATTCAAACTTATAACATATTGGCTTACCTCCTTGCATCAAGACAACTCTCATAGCAAACACACTTGCGTTTGTCCCCACTTCGAAGGGCTTCTACAAATTTGGAAATGCTAGGACTAGTGTTTGACTAATCTTATGTTTGAGTTCTTCAAAATCCCTTTGTTGATTCTTTCCCCATTGGGAACTCTTTCCACGGATCGTTATAGCATGGAGTGTTGCAACCACAACTAAAAAGGATGCTATGAACTTCCAACGATTTTGAGTTGCTCCTAGAAAGCTTCTTCCTTCAATGAAGTTCACAAAAGTTGGGCACTTAATGATAGCCACCATCTTTGCAAGATCAATCTTGAGTTTTCCTCCACCTATCACATACCCCAAGTAGACAAGGGATTGTCGAGCAAATTCACATTTCTTAAGGTTTTCTTACAATTGATGTTTTTACAAAGTCTAACACTTACAAGAAATGTGAAGTATGCTCATCCCAAAGAAAGCTAAAGGTTAAAATATCATAGAAGTAAACTACTACAGAAAATCTAGATAAGGACATAGTATATCATTCATCACATAAAATTAGTTGGTGCATTACAAAAGCCATATGGTATTAGCAACAACTCATACATACCTTGTCTTGAAAGCAGTCTTCCAAGTGTCTTCTTCTTTGACTCACGCCTACAGGTATCTCAATTTGAGATCCATTCTGGTAAAGTACTCACCATGCTACAACTGATCCGACAAGTCATTGATCCTAGGCAGAGAGCACCAATTCTTGAGACTGATATTGTTTACAACTCTGTAATTCCCGAAGTTGGAATCTTCTTGGGCACAATGATAATAGGTGACTTGCAATGTGAGGTACTTGGACATATGACTCGTAATGCCAACATTTTTTGCAAATACTTCTTCACTTCATTTGCTTCTAGTACAAATTGCATATATAGTCCTATGTTTGGCAATAGAAAGTTTGGGCATAGTTGTATCTCATGCTTCACTTCCCTCTGAGGTGGTTTACCTATAAGCTCTTGGAACACTTCTCTGTAAGACTACAAAAGCTTCTCCAACTGGTGTTTTACTCTTTGGTACATTCCTCTAGAATTTCCTTCACTTTCACCAATTCATCTCCTTGTTGATTGTCTCAAGAAGAGTAGTAAAAACTTCCTACTTAAGCTAATCAATTCTGTGGCTAGGTTAGTGCTTACCAAAGAGATCTTGGATTTACCTTTGTGTGCACTGACAGTGAACGACTTAACATCCTTGATCAAGTGGTATTGATTAGCTCTCCAACTAAAGGTTGCATCCCACGTATACATGTAGGAGCTTACCAACGCATCTCTTTAGGATTGAAACCATTTTTGGTCTAGTCTCCCTTCTACACCAAATTTCATGCTATGATGACTCATTAGCCAAAATAATCATTATCCTTACCTTGCTTATTGCTCTTCAAAGACCATAGCCACTTCTAGTCAAGCTTGATGTTGGTTTGCAAAGGTAATTAGTCTATTTCAGTCGGTTAGGATTTGGATGGACCCCCTCCCCCTTTCAAACATTCTCTTAATGCCATAGGTCAACTCTTACCAACCAGACAGTAGTTGAATAAGGTTATCAAAGAGTACATCTTCAAATAGTATATCCAAATAACTTAAGTAGATCCTCCAAGGGGGTTAAATGTAATGTCCCCAATATTTCACTGTGGAACGCTCTATTGGATTAGGGAATTCAATGGTCTAAAGTCACCTGGAAAAATTAAAGAAGAATTGTGAAGTGGTGATTTGGGTCATGAGGCACCATAGCAAAACCAAGGCCCAATGGAAAATTTTGATTAAGGCTCACGAGAAGGGCACACTAGGGAGATGGTGGGCCTGAGATGACATGTGGAGCACTCCAAAACAAGACAAAAATATCTACGAGGGTGCATTTGTGAGTGAGAATCCCAATGTTGGTGATAATCGCAAAGTTGGTGATAATTACGAGGCAATGAGAATCCCATTGTTGGTGACAATTCCAAGGAGGAAGGTGAAAATCCCAAAGAAGTGTAACTCCCACCAAATGAGGAGGAAATCTCAATGCAACTCCCTAGTGACTAAAAATAGCTAATGAGGTCAAATTTGGGAATGGAGGGATATTCCAAGGAGTGTAACTACCGCCTAACATGAAGAGAATCTCAAAGTAACTCCCCTCTAGGCCCACATTACCAATTGGAGGGAGTTGAGATGTCATAAGGGATTATTCTCTCCTAAAATTGAATTTTATTATTATTTTCGAGAGAAAACTCTAGAATGAGGTGGAATTAGCCACAAGAAGTCGCTCTCTCCTAAAAATCATTTTGATTAAATTTTCAAGAGAGAACTCTAGGAGGAGGGAAAAGGTGAATGAAGAGATATTAAAGAAGGGTGAGGGATCTTGTGGATGTTTTTTGGTAAAATTATTTCTGAACTGAAGAGCTCTTGTGGCTTTCAAGCTTGGGAGATGTGCCCCTTGCATTTGTGGCTAGTTTCAATGGTGAAAGATTCCACCCTAGCTAGTGTGAGAGGAGAGATCGTCCATATCTCTTCATTGTGCTTCATTACAGAGGATTGTGAGAGATCATCCAGATTTCTCCATAGAGCTTCATTGATCTGAATGTGTGGAGTGTGTTCTTGCAGGTTAGAGGATTTGACAGTGTTTCGGGTTGCTTTAGTGGTGGTTTGGTTGTGCTTGGGTGTGTTTGGAATTGCTCAGTGTTGGTGTGGTAGTTCTGCTGCTGTGGGTGTTCTAAATAATGAACTGGTGTTGAAGGGGCCAAAATGGTGGTCCTGGTTTCAATACTTCTATGCATTTCTGGGTTGTGAGACCTATTCCATTGTGTTCAAAGCATCGTTTTCAGTTGAGAACACTTTTCGTTTCATCGGAAAAGGTTTTTGTTTGTCAGAGATATGGCCATCTTACCGGTTCATGATTTGGAATTTGATTTCAAAATTTCTACTGGTTGAGGAGGGGGCACCAGTGGGTATTCAAATCTTCTGTGGGCTGTCATATTGGCTGTATTTCACTCTTATCTGATGGAGGACGCACTGGAAAAGTCAGATCTGCAAGTTGGGGTCGAATTTTCCCTTTGGAGAGCGCACTAGTTGGAGCAAATTTCTCTTTCGGAGCAGTATTTTCCTTCCTTTTCTTTGCTGATTTTTAACAGCCATCACTCCTCTTTTGATAGCAGATTTTTCTTTGTATTTGCACCTGTTGTAGCATCCATCTATGTACTTACAGTTTCCATCCATTAATAATAAAGATTTACAGTGAGTTTCCTCCTAATGTGTTCAAATATTGAGTTGTTTGTTGATCTATATGTAGATCTGTTAATGTGGCTATGCAATCTCCATGTATCATGCATTAAACCTTCATAAGACTTCCCCGAAGTCTGTTAATGGAGTATTTAGCGTGTTTTGGGTGTGTTTGAATGAAGATGGAGTTGTTTGGGTGAATTCGAGTTGCTTAGGAAGCGTTTGTAAAGAGTTAAAAATCTAGACAGTTTTTGTATTGAAATTCAAGCTAGTCTTCCTAGATTTGAATTGATGCTTGTGGGGCTGTTCATGCTAAATCAAATTTGACATATATATAATTCCCTGCTGCTACATTGAGCCAAGAACTCTTCCTTTGAATTAGGTGATATGTTTGGTACCTCCAATGCTTCAATATTAATGACAAAGGGGTTGCATACAAAGTGTTTGAAGAAAGTCATGAACCAGACTTAACAACCAGCTGCCAAAACTTTATATCATATCTGATTTTGGCATTTTACAGTGATTTTAAAGCATATTAATGGAGTTACACACCTTTATAGAAATCTAAAACATATGACTAAGACCTTTCATGAGAGGAAGAAAAAATGGCTCCAAGAACATTTTCAAAATTTTTTGTCCCTGGCTATGGACTGGTGTGCTTTGATCTTTGCAGATCGTTCTTGCCTGGTTGAAGTTGTATCATTTGTCTGTTGGTGAAGGTTTTTATTGGAGGATTTCCTAGTTCTTTCAATCTTGACAGTGGGAGGCTCGATAGACGTTTCTCTTTGTTTGCAGGTTGTTTGTTTCTTGGTACATCTCCTGGAGAGGTGTTGTTGCCGGTTTGAGCTGATGGGATTCATCCATGGATTGTGCCTGTTTTTTTCCAGGAGTATATTTGGTGAGATTGCCGCTAGCTTGGTCTGCTGCTTCTTGGGGTCCAGAATCCTTTGTCGGTGTCCAACGTTTCTAGCCTGGGCTCTGTGCCTGTTATTCGATCTACTTTTCATCTGAAGTCGTTTGAGGAAAGACGTCTTGGCATCTGTGGAGAGCGAGATAGCTTCAAATACCCTCGCTGAAACAATTACACAGTTAGATCAAGGTGTTTTTTGGTTGTCAGACGGAAGGGAGCAGTCTGGTGGAATTGACGAAGGCTATGGTGTTTAGAAGACTGAGTTTCCAGGAGATGGACTGTGAAGGGAGTCTGATATATGGGTTTTGTATTGGAGCTCGAGATTATGGAGGCATAATTTAGGGGTGGTGACTGTGGACTTTTTCTTTGGCGGTTAGGAGGTGGATTTTGGTTTTTTGGGGGGTTTGGATTGTGGCTTGAAAGTTTTGGGGTGGGGAGGTGGGGAGGTATGGAGGAGGAGGTGGATTACACTTTGGATAGGGTCAATGAAAGAGATATTTTCGTTGTAGGAGGTTCTACTGGTGCTTTGGATTGGCAGGGGACATCTGGATCTCTGCTGTCAGGGAGGGGGCCAGGGGTCTGCTCTGGGCTCGTGGATGAAGTAGGGCTGGCAGTGACTGATTATGCAAGCCTTTTAAACCCCAGGATTTCATCGCCCAATTCTGCGGGTTTGGAGGGTTTGAAGGCGGATGTTGCTCTTTTCAAGACCTCTGAGGGTTTGGGAGTGGACCGACCCGACCTCGCTGGACTTCTGGGTCGTACTCTCTCCCCTCAAACTAGGTTCTTTACAAATTTCCCTGCAAATTCATCAGAGATCCCTCTAGAGGGTCTTTCTCCTTTTCTTTGAGGAGGTATTCAGAATCAAGGCTTGGAGGGAGAATTTGGTTCTTTCTCGGTGGGGGCTTTGGTAGTGTCGGAAGCTGGACGGGGGCTTGACACCGCGCGGGATTCTGGAGGTAGGGAGATTCTTAGGGAGGCCTTTTCTTCCAATGGTCAGGCGGTGGCTGCTTTGGGCAGTCATGAACGGTCTCCAGAGGCTGAATTAGGCCCTAAACAAGGGGGGTCAGCGAAGGGGAGATCTCAAAAAGGCCCAAAGGCTGTTAAAAATAGGAAGCGTAAGGAAAAGCTGGTGCTGGGGGTTGATGTTACGATGGAAGAGGCTGAGGATATGTCCATGACAGCAGTGGTTGGGCATGTCCGTGGCAAACGTTTTGGCCGTGGTTATCTCCGGAGGTGGGCGGCCAAGCAGTGAACACATTTGTTGATTAAAGCACCTGAAGTGCGGGTTTTGACTAAAGGGTGGTTTTCATTCATTCTACACAGCAAAGAGGAGGTTGATGCTGTCCTGGGAAGGCAGTGGTCTATGCAAGGGGTTCCTACTGTCTTGAAACGCTGGACACCTTTTTTCGATTCACAAAAGGAGAAGATTAACAAGGAGCCTCTGTGGGTAAAACTTCCAGGTTTTCCTATGCATTTATGGAATGAGAATCGTTTTGCAACAATTGGGAATTTTTTGGGTGAATATGTATGTGCTGATTTATCCTTTCTGGAGACTGGAAAGTATTCGGTGGCCAAGTTATTGGTAAAGATCGATTTGCGGATGGGACTCTCCTCTGAGATAAATATACAGACGAAGGATGGGAACTTTGTGCAGATTCTTGACTATGTGGGTGTGCCGTTTAGGTGTCACCGCTGTCATACATATGGCCATATGGTGGCTAGTTGTCCGCTTCCTTTTAGGGCCAGCAAACCGATGATTGAAGCGATTGATGGTATAGATGCTCCTAAGAAGGTGTGGGATTCTGCTGATATGGGGGCAATGAATACTGGGCATTTGGAAGAAAGGGCGGTGGACATGGAACCAGCGGTACAGGTTGCTTCCAGAAAAATCCCTTATACATCAAACATGTCTTTGAACGAGCTGGACAATGGCAAGAAGGTCCTTGGGGATTTGGGCGATGACAGACTGGGGGCAGGGGTTAATGCTTTGTTTTCCTCTTCGTTGGATGGCTCCAAGAAGACTTTCCTTTCTCCCGTTGTTTCTCTTACTGTCTCTGATGTTATGGGGGGGGTTTTGTCTTCTGGTTCTCCTTTAGCCAAACCGACTTTCCACTGTCCGGTTGCTCCTTGTCCGCTGCCGTTGTCTGATTGTGTTTTCTCCCCATCCATTGTTTCTACAAATATCTCTACCAGCTCTGAGGGTAGAAGTATCAGATATGCACTTAGAAATAGGGAGATATCCTTTGAGGGGTCGGGGGGGAAAGGTATTCCTGATTTGTCCTTGCGTGTGGTGGGGAAAGGTCGTGGCAGAAAATCTCTTTTGTCCAAAGCACAAGATCGGGCAAAGGTGGATTTAGGGATCGGGACACAGTCTTCAATTGAATGGGCACTTAGAGCAGTGAAAGCCAAGGCGGGGTCTCCCAAATGAAAGTTATGTCCTTTAATTGTCGGGGGTTGGCGAGTCCCCTCAAAAAATCGTCTCTTCGTAGGCTGGTGGAGCTAAATCAGCCGGATGTTATTCTACTTCAGGAAACTTTGGGGGGTAGTGAGGAGGTTGTTAGGGTTTTAGAAACTTTGCTTTCTGGTTGGAAGTTTGTGGTTGTGGATGCAAAGGGACGCTCTGGAGGTCTGGCCTCGGGGTGGAAGGTTCAAAGCTGTAGGTGTGACTGTTCTTGGGGAATTCATTATGGTGTGGAGTTGGCAGTATGGGACGCTGAGATTGGGAAGACTCTCACGATTCTTAACATCTATGGGCCATATTTGAACAGAGCTAGCTTTTGGGATTCTTTGTTCAATTTGGACCTTTTCGAAGACACTGATGTAATTATGGGGGAAGACTTTAATCTTACACTAGGAGCATCTGAGGTCTGGGGGCCTAGAGCTGCTCCGGATATTTTGGCCAACTTTTTCATTCAAACTTTTGCGAGGAAGGATCTTCTGGACATCCTCCCGGCAAAGCTTGTCCCTACTTGGAGAAATAAGAGAGCAGGGGATCAAAGGGTAGCTAAGAGATTGGATAGGTTCTTGGTGGCTGAATCTTTGGCTCTTGGGGTGGATCTGGTTCGGCAGTGGGTGGGGACAGGAGGTATTTCTTATCATTGCCCCATATTTCTGGAATTTCGGGGACATAGGAGGAAACCCCCTAGTCCATTCAAATTTAACTCCAGCTGGTTGAAGGAAGAGGGTTTTCAATCTTTGGTTAAGGAGATGTGGAATCATCGTCCACATAACTCTTTGGAGTATGCGGGGGTACATTTTTATCAAAATATGAAACGCATAAAGGAGGCTACTATCTCTTGGGCTCATGCTAAGAGGGTGAATGATGATTTGATCTTGAGGAACTGTGAGTTGGCTATTGACAATTTGCTTCACAGTACAGGAATGGGGTTCTTGGATGAACAGAGTAAGGATGAACTCCTTAATTTGGAAAAGAAGCGGAATGTAATTTTCTGTGAGCAAGAAAAATTGTGGAGGTTGAAGAGCAGAGCAATCTGGCTTCAGTGTGGAGATGAGAATACAAAAAAATTTCAAGCATTTGCTAAGGGGAGAAAATTTTCCAATTCTATTTGGGAGTTGCCTTCGGCAGAAGGGGAACCAGTGTCCAGTTTCGATGGGTTGGCTGATATGGGTGTTAGATATTTTGGGGATTTATTCTCTACACAATCTGGAGCTACTATTGCTGAGGTCATTCGGGTGGCACAACTCTTTCCCCGATTTGTGGATGAGGAGGAAAACAGGATGTTGATGGGGGAAGTTTCGATGGAGGAGTTGTCTCGGGTTCTTCACTCGTTTCAAAAAGATAAAAGCCCGAGGCCTGATGGCTGGCCTGTTGAATTTTTCTTGGGTTTCTTTGATTTCTTCGGTGAGGAGCTTTTGTCAGTTGTTGAGGAATCTCGTAAGGCAGGGTTTATACATGGCCCGCTCAATACTACTTTTATTGCTCTTATCCCAAAAGTGGATAAACCTGCAAGTTTTGAGGATTACAGGCCCATCTCACTTTGCAATTGTTTATATAAGATCATCTCTAAGGTTATTGCAAAGCGACTCAAATCTGTATTGTCTCAACATATTTCTAGTGAGCAATTTGGGTTCCTGGAGGGCCGTCAAATTCATGAGGCCATTGGAGTTGCTCAGGAAGGCCTTCATACTTTGAAAGTTCAGAAACAGAAAGGAGCAATGATCAAGATTGATCTCTCAAAGGCTTACGATCGGGTCAGTTGGCTTTACATTAGGATGCTGCTTACACACCTGGGATTCTGTTATGATTTTGTAAGATGGATTATGCCTTGTATCAGTACGGTGAGTTTTGCAGTTATCATTAATGGAGCTGCTAGCCCTTTCTTCCATGCAGGAAGGGGTCTTCGACAAGGGTGTCCTCTTTCTCCCCTTTTGTTTCTTCTTATTGCTGAAGGTCTCAGTCGCTTTATTTTGGCTTCAAAAGCGGAAGGGACTTTTCGTGGAACTGCCATCTCCCAGGTATTGTATATTACACATCTTCTTTTTGTTGACGATATTATGATTTTCACCAATGGATCGAGACAGGATATTGATAAGGTGTCTGAAGGACTAACTCTTGTACAAGCTGCTGCGGAAATGGTGGTAAATATTGGAAAATCCACTATATCATGCTCGAACTTATCTGAACAGGAGACACACAGTATTTCCCATCGTTTGCCTTTTAGAATTATGGATTTGGATGCTGGGATAAAGTATTTGGGGTTTTTCTTAAAACCGAACTCTTACCTAAAGGCAAATTGGCAATGGTTATTGACCAAATTGGAGAAAAGACTTAAAAGTTGGAGTCATAAATGGCTCTCTCGGGCTGGGAGACTGGTGCTGGTAAAATCTGTGTTGGAAGCAATACCCGTCTACTGGATGTCCCTTGCATGGCTGCCTAAGGGGATTCTGGAACAGATTCGCAGGCTGTGTTTTTCTTTCTTGTGGAGAGGTAAGTATGATCATAGGGCTATGGTGTGGGTGAGGTGGGAGAAAATTGTTGTTCCCAAAGCTTTGGGAGGGTGGGGGTTAAAAAATATTTTCCTTTTTGCAAAGGCATTAGGAGCAAAAGTCTCATGGAGACTTATTCATACACAGAGTCTCTGGACTAGAGTGGTGTATCATAAATATATTGCTCCTTTGACTCTCATTGAGTGGATTCGGTTGGCAGACAAATCTCGGTCAAATTGCTCAGTGGTCTGGAAAGCGGTGGTAAAGCATTTTGATCTGGTTGGCTCTGGTTTGGTGTGGAGAATAGGTAATGGGAGAATGGTTCGTATTGGGATTGATCCTTGGGTAGGCTGTGGGAGGGATAGTGTCCTTCCTGAGGAGCTGAGATTACACTTGGAAGCAAGAGGGTGTCTTTTTATTGCTGATGTTGAGGATCAAGAAAATTCTTCGTTATGGCATCAAGGCTGGATCAGTGCTCAGAGACTTGATATTCATGATGATCTGCAGGAGGCATGGGAGGGATTTATAAGGCAGTTAAGGGTTACAAATGTCAGATTGACTAATAGGGATGATAAATTGGTTTGGGATTATCATCCTTCAGGGTGTTATACTCCTAAACATGGTTATATTCAGCTCAATGTTTTGGCCCATAATCGTGAATTGCTTTGGTGGTGGAAACAGCTGTGGAAGCTAAAATGTCCGGGTAAGGCCAAGTTACTCTTCTGGGCTATTTTGGAAAATAAAGTTCCAACATGGGACATTTTGCAAAAGAGATTTCTTGAAGGTCCAGGATTTTGTGCGCTGTGTCGGAAGGCTGAGGAATCAATTCATCATCTCTTTGTTCAATGTAGTTTTTCTCAAACTATATGGACTGAAGTTGGTAATCAGTTGGGTTTCATCGGGGGGTGGCAGGGAGATTCTGCTCTCAATGCTTTTCAAAGCTGGTGGTCGGGCCATAAATCTCTCCGAGCTGTTCCTTGTATCTTTGCTTGGGGGATTTGGATATCACGCAACAAGATTATTTTTCAGGACTGTAGAACCTCGATGGAGTCTGTTGTGGCTCATATTGTTGCAATTATTCATCATTTTAGGGAACCTGAGAAGCTCCTCAAGCATAGGCCTATGCGGAAGGAACTGATTGACAAAGCTATCCCTTGGGGCTTCTTTGATGGAGCATCTCAAGATCGACAATTGAGCTGTGGTGGGGGTGGTGTACTATACAAATCTGAGCCTCATTATTTTCATTTCTCGGCTGGATTAGGGAGGGGATCAAACAACTATGTTGAATTAATGACTCTCAGGCTACTGCTTTTATTTGCGTTGGAACAGGGTTGTTTGTCTTTACAGGTTTTTGGTGACTCTATGTTAGTTATTGAATGGGCAAAAGGGACTGTTCAGTGCCATGTGATGCTACTTTTACCTATTCTGGAGGAGGTGTTCCGCATAAAGCAACAGTTTAATCATATTTCTTTTACACATGTCTATAGGGAACGGAATGGGGTGGTTGATCAGTTATCCAAGGAAGCGACACAGTGGCATTTAGACTATGGCATATGGAGGATCTCTGTTTACTCTCGCAAGGGTTCATACAGCTATTATCATAGGCCGTTTCATGAGGAAGTGTTGGAACAGCAGGGAGTTTTGGCTCAGATAATGTAACCTGTCAACTAATTCATCTATGTTCGATCTGGATGGGATAGTTTTGTAAATTTGTTATGATGATATGAGACAGAGCATATTCGTCATCATCGGTTGTATGATGCAGTTTTGGGATAGTATTTGTGTCCTAACACTACTCTGATTTGGGCTTGATTTAAAGTATCGAGTGGATATGTATTTCCAGATTTTGTGACCTGGTATTGAGCAGAGGCTGGGACAGCATGCTGATAGCGCTGGGTTACATCGGTGTTTTTCATACACCTGTCATAGTTTCGATCTGTGACAGCATGTGAACTGTTTTGGGTATATTGAGCTGAATGCTTATATATTTGACAGGCTGATTTTTTATTATGTTAATCTGAGATAGCAAATATATGAATTGGATATTCATATTTGCTGTGTTGTTTCTAGCTGACATTTACAGACTGGGACAGAGTAATTTTTTGTGGTTATGATAATATGAGACTGATAAAATATGACAATGTAGGGATCTTTAGTGATCCTATTACATGTGCAGATGTAATTTTGTTCTTCTATGAAATAAAATTATGAATTTTTTCCGGGGAAAAAAAAGAAATCTAAAACATATATATATATATATATATATATATGTTGCACGGGGACCCGCACCCCCCAAAATTTCCTGTGTTTACTGTGTTCCCGTGTTCCGGGGACTTTGGAACTCATCAGAAACATCCTCAATTCATCGAAGACTCCTTTCGGGGCTTGGGGACTTCTGAGTCGTACCCTAAACGTACCTGTCAAAATCGGAGACTTCTCAAGAACGTCCCTCAACCAATTGGGGACTCTTGGACGTCCCTTGACCTATACAATTATTATTAAAAATAATAATAATTAAAAGCCTAACCTAACCCTCCTCCTATTCCTCTAACATGTGGCACATGCTCAAAGTTTGATTTCATGGCTCAACACAAGCTCACACTCACAATGAGTTTGCCCCCTTTCAGCCATATGTTGTACAACAAGGGTATTTCATATTTAATATCTTACATTTTATTTTTTACATTTTTTTTGGGTAAAAATGTCAGCACATGCTACCATAGTTTTATAAAATTATAATTTAGTATTTACAAATGTGAAGTTACAAATATAAATTTATTTGTTATTTAAATTTCGAAATAATACATGAATATCATTCATGTATACAATGTTGTAAATTTTTAAATTTTTGTCACTGTTTTAACTTTCAAGTTTTAAGTTATTGTTTAATAGTTACCTTTGAAGTTAACTATTTAAAGTTTTCAGTTTTTAGATCTAAGGCATGTATCTTGAATCTTTACAATTTCGTTTTGACAATGGACAATGATGATTGGACAATACCTTATATTTCCTTTTGTAATTTGAATTTTATAATTAGTTCTACTTTTTATTTCAATATCTTAATATATATATATATATATATATAGTCGTCCCCAACCTGTCGTCCCCTGAAAAATTGGGGTGCACTCTAGTCGTCTCGAAAACTCATCCTCGCGTCTCGCACGTCCCCCCATCCCTAAGGCCAGTGCAATATATATATATATATATATATATTCCACTGTTATTAAAGCAAATGTCTCAATTTAGAAAAATTGGAAATCAATACGTTTTTCGTTGAGAAATTTGGGCTTAATATTCCTAGTTTTTAATTGGGGATTACATTATATATATATAGTCGTCCCCAACCTACCGTCCCTTGAAAAATTGGGGTTGCGCTCTAGTCATCTCGAAAACTCATCCTCGCGTCTCTCACATCCCCCCACCCCTAAGGCCAGTGCTATATTCTACTGTTATTAAAGCAAATATCTCAATTTAGAAAAACTGGAAATCAGTACATTTTTTGTTGAGAAATTTGGGCTTAATATTCCTAGTTTTTAATTGGGGATTACATTAAACCTTAAGATGGCCTTTTATGTGGAGCATCTATGAGGGACGACATTATTGTTCAACTCCAGTATACACTTAGATAATTGATGAAAGCTCTCAAGATTCCTCTTGGGCTCATTGACTTTAGGTTGAAACGAATCATCATATAACACAAGAAACAAGATCTACCAAATGTGTCATCTTCAATAAATCGAGACAAAGGAGCGATTTATCTTTAGGTGTCTAATACATTACGAGATTAGAAGGTAGTTTCATTGTCTTTTCAAAAAGCCTTAAAACTCTCTCTCCATCTCCTTTTGATTTTCGAATCAAAGATGGCTTTCCCTCTACATTTGGATAGGCCTTGGTCTCAGATCTCACTCTATCAACCACCCTCGACCAAATCAAACACCTTTAGGGTGATCACTTCATTCTTTCTAGTGTTCACATTAGAGAGGCACTAAAAGGCATGCAGACAATGACACTTAATCGAATAGTAGATCCATGACACCTAGAGATACCTTCAAGACCCGACCAGTGAGGCTTGAACAGGGGTGTCGTCTTAGCTCCTAAGACAGTTTACACAACACAGATAAACAAGCAGCTTCTTCTAGATCTCAGCACAAGGCTACCTTATCCAAATAGTGACACATATCCCACAATGAATCTTCCATCTCTTCCAAATTGCCATATCAATCATCTAACATTAGTTTCTTCTCTTCAACCTCAAAGGCTAGGAGTGGGAGCATCATGGGTGTTTGATCAGTGCCCCTAAGGCAATACATCATCCCCTTCCCCCTTACTAGAGATGTTATTCTTGGGTTCTTAGTAGTACTTGCATGCTTTTGCTTCTTCAATCTATTCCCTCGTCTGATTGTACTAGACTACAAAATCTTATCTATAATAGCATTGTTTAGATCCACTCTTTCTTTTCTACTTTTATACTTATTATATAGGGAATGGCCTTTGTGTTCCCACTCTGTATTCCACACTATTGTAATTAGCAATCCTTTTGAACTATTTGTAGTCATCTTGTTGGACATTAATAAAATTATCTTATCTTATCCTCTTATCCAACAATACACATACATCAAAGGGCACCACATCTACCTCTACTTCATCATTAATCTACATTAATGGAGAATCTAATATGGTATTGCCTAGTAACTCTCAAATCAATAGCCTTGTTCACCCATCACAATGGGTATGGACAAGGATCATCATGGACATCCAATCCAAGATTGCTTAGCAAGACCTTTTCTATGAGGTTGACTTGTGAACCAAAGTTAAACATGGCATCACCTTGGTCTTCTTGGCTTGAATTTTAATATAGACGAGCTCGGTCATCTTCTTTTCCTTATGATGGAGGTCGCTCATGGTCACCTCCCTCTTCACTATAGTAAATGCAATATTTTTATCTACGTCTCAGTTTCTCTTAATTTGGTTCCCTAAAATCCATGCTTAACATGTTCTTCTTCTTCTCAATCTTTTTGTTACAATTATATGGATTCAACTTGAGAGGTAGCTTCCAACACTTGTCTTTGGTATGACCATTATATTAAAGTGGTCACAGTGGTTATTTGGATTCTTTGCATTCATGCATAGTGCAAGAATCTTCTTTCCCTCTCCTTTTGAATTATTCTTTCCCTCCTTAGAAGCACCTTATTGATTTATTTGCTTGGGACCACTTGGTTGTCAATTATTTTTTACCATTTCCAGACACTAGGCTTGTACACCGCCTTAATCAATGGTCTTAGGCTCAAAGAGTATCACTTGCCTCCTTAATTAATTGTGTAAACCACCCAAATGATGACTCTCTAGGTTCTTGGGATATATTCTTGACTTTATGGCTTGTTTTTTGAACTTGGTAAGGTACTTTTGCACACTCTACACTTATTCTCCCAATATTAGTGCCAACAAATCCTTCGATCCTCTTCATACCCAACACGGTAAAACTAGGACTTGATAACATCTTTAAACACCTACCACTTAGTTATTAGTAGATCCTCCCTCTAATCTAAGTGTTCCTGTATAGCTTTCCCAACAAGTTTGGACATAACCCTCAAGATTAGTCAAGCAAATGGTATCTTCTCCCCTTCTCCTAGGTTATGCACAATAAATTAGACTTCTAATCGTTGCAACCAATTATTCATTTACACAACAGAATCTCACCTTGATAGAGTTTGATGTCCACTTTAGTTTCCACTTTATATAGGGGTTGGGATGATATGTTACTTGAGCTCGCTTTTTATCTCTAACTCTTCTTTGCCTTCAAAGTTCATTGTTAGATCCAACATCCTCATTAGAACCAACAAATTCCCAAAGGGTCCAAACTTGCTTTCTAAAGCTTCCATCCATTCTACAATTTTCCTAGATATCTTGGAGACCTGCTCTTATAGTATTACAAATCTCTCCTCCGAGTCACATTCTTGGAATATTATTGTACTTGTCTACCATGACTAAGGTTTGAGGTTGCTTTCCTCACCTTCCTTACAATAATCTCTAGATCCTACAACATTCCACACAAACCCAAAGTAAATCACTCCAATATCAATATGAACTATAAGCCAGTGTGTATATTCTACAAGAATAAACCTGATTATGCTCTATGGTAGATACAGTGAGGCCATACTCTTATGTGAAGATATTAGTTATGATCAAGTTATAATATTAGAAGCCCACCACTTTCTTTGTGAAGAAAAATAAGAAAATAAGAGAAGTTATAGTAGTAAAAAAGGCAAATCATCAACACATCAAACACGAGATGTACCATGGAGAAAACCATGAGAAAAAACTCTAAAAAAAATAAGGAGTGTGCCCTGCTCTTTTATTTTCAAATGTATACTAATGTATACTATGTTACTCCTTTTTCAACAAGGGGTGAATGTTGATCAGCATTTCCTAGATGAGATATGTGGTTGCACCATAGATCATTGGTCATAATTTCTTCAAACAACACCAGTTGGTCCATGGTCCTTGGATATGCCTAGCCAGAGACAGACCATCACCCCTTAGAATTATGATATCACTAACCTTCATCTTTACTTAGCATGTTTTCTTGCATGATAGTATGTTCTAGCATGAGATATGACTCATATACTTTCACAATGACTCGCATCGTTGATTTATTACTTGCTTAGTCTAACTTTGGTGTTTCTCTTCTTACCTAATAAGTGTGTTATTACGATGTTAATATGTACCTTAATGAACTAAGTCATGTTATTTCATTCATTCCACAACATATTACCTAGCCATTTTCATTCCACTAAGCCAATTCACCCATCCCCTTCACTATCCCCTTTGTGAATGATCTGTTATTCGTAACGACATATGGTCGCACTATTGTTCCAATGTATGAATGCCTCAAGTCAAAGTCAAAAGAGTCTTGTACACTCAAAAAAGGAAGTTGTTGACAAATCAAATCTAAAGGAAAATATCATGGTAGATATTCCCAATCACAAAAGCCAAGTTCCCTTGTCCTAAGTTGTCTAAGATAAATCTAAAGAATAAAAGAGGTTAAGTCAATGAAAAGGGCTAAGCAAAAAATGCAAGTAAAAAAAACACCAAAATTCAATGAAATAAAGAAGAAAATAAAAAAGGGATCACATATTGAAGGCATGAGGATGGATGACCCATGACACCACTTCCTAGACACACATGTGGAAGAAATATAGAAATAAAAAATCATAATTCTTCAAAATTAGGGATAAGACCTAAAACTCTATGTTATGATGATAGTTATTTCACAAAGACCACCATTCTCCCCCATATGTGTAATTCACTCCATATACCCTCACTTGACATAGGTAAATTAAATTTTGCATTTTAATTTAGAAGTTTCACATGTAAAAGGGTTTTATGGGTTGCTCAACGTTAGACTAGATAGGTAGACATAATTAATTAATGGATTATTAGTAGAAAGTGTATTTGTAATGTATATCTTATGTATTATTATCATGTTAGACTAACATTGCCTAAGTTTGATGTTGTGTTAATTTATTACTTAAAAAGAGGGGTTTTATTAGACAAATACTTTGTTATTTTGATCATTATTGATGACTATTAGACACTTTATAATGGAGTGCTACACTTTGAAGCTTCGTTTCCTTCACACGTGTGGACTATTTAACTTCCTAGGGGTTCGTTTTACCTTGGATTGAGCACCTACACAAATTTTGGAGCCTAATCATGAGGTTGTTCGCATGTTTGACCACCTCAAGAGCGGTTTTGGACCACACATGTGCCAATTTCAGCTTCTTCCATGGTTTTGGAAAACAATTTGATGGTTTCGCTCATGGTTTTTTGGAGGCCCCCTTGGTTTTTGTACCTGTTAATTGGAGATTTGAGCATATTGTTGTATTGTGGACATATTCTAGAAGTGCACCCTCTCTTCTAGAAGTGGCTTTGTGGTATTACATCTCATTTGATGGTTTCCCTCATGGTAATGAAGAGTGCCCTCTCTTCTTGCGCCTATTATGTATTGTTTATCCATATTTTGACCATGTAAAGTTGGTGTGCCCTCCTTCATTGAGAAAATGGTTAGGGTTGGGCATTATTTTATTGTTTTTGACCATATCTTAGTGATACCCTAGATCAGATCTAGGGTTTTAGACATTTTATTAATTTTTTATTGTGAAGGTAGTTGAGTCCTATAAAAGGAACCCACTCCTCACTTGTCATTTATTGTTGTTGATGTTGGAGAAAGAATACTATCGTCTCATTTCCTTTGCCTCTTGTCTCTTGGAGTATCTTCTGTGAGTTTCTCTAACAAGTAATATTGAAATAACTTTGTTAATTTCTTCCATACTTAAAATTATTTGTATAGCCCATTAAAGAGTAATGTTGCTACATAGTTATTTATGCTCTAATTTATGTTACATGTTTAGGGTATTAACATCTTCGGAGGGATACCTAACAAATAGCATAGGCAATGATATAAGCTAGGCAAGTATATTGAGCATGTGTGTTATAGATACCTTTCCTTGGCAGAAATTACAGAGCTAAAGCAATGTTCACATAGAAATTGTCATGCTTGTGACCCAATTTTTATCAAGCACATACAAAAATTAGAGCTCAAGAAGAAGATCTAAGAATCCATCAGCCCAAGGAATTAGAAGTCACTACTCCATTCCCAAGTTTTCACAACCAAAACATCCAATCTTTTTTCCATTTACTCATTAGTAACTAGGATTTAGATTAAGAAAAATTTATCAATAAAGATAAAAATAAAAAATAAAAAATATTTCTTAATTTCTTTACTAGGGCTAGCTTAAAATTAAACAAATTTTTCTTATTTTCTATTCTCTTTCATTTCTCTAGTTTAACTTATTCTGAGTTTTTAAGACCAATTTCTCTTATTTTCAGTAGCTTCATCTCTTCCATTTCTTTAGTTTAACTTCATTTCTTATTTAATTTTTCATTAATTTTCTGTAGACTTTAATTCT
This sequence comes from Pseudotsuga menziesii, assembly GCA_001517045.1. NCBI lineage: Eukaryota > Viridiplantae > Streptophyta > Pinopsida > Pinales > Pinaceae > Pseudotsuga > Pseudotsuga menziesii. Next base: position 157,902 of record LPNX010988499.1, read on the forward strand.
GATTTTTTGTAGATTTCAGATCACATAACAGCCCTTAAAGTGCTGAAATTTTTCATGTTTCTAGAGGGTTTTTTTGTTGAAAGTTGAAACACATCTAAAAAATTATGGGCATCTAACTTTGAAATTTTATAATGTTTTGAGTGGTTTTTAAATCATCTAAATGAGAATAGATAATTCTGGAAATTTATTTCTGCAATATTAACAATTCTAAAATTTACTCTAAGATGATCTAGTAACTAAAAAACCAGATCTAATGATTCAAACACTTTCAGGAAATTTTTTGAGTTATAAATTTGAAGTAAAATTTTCTTTTCCTGTTGATTTAATCACATTTGGACAGAGTTAGAATTCTGAAAAAAAAAATTGTCTAACTAAACATTTCAGATTTCACTGCTAAATTTATCTACAGGATTTGTTTACAAAATCACAGAATCCTGAAATTTTCTATTAATAATGTCCTTTGTTACCTTTATGAGCAACAAGAAAATGGATCATGGTTTCAATGGCATGGCTATTTAAATGGTTAATATCTCATATTTATGTCTTATGTTTATGGTTTAATGAATTAATGCTACACACGTTTACACTCTGAAAGTTGCTAAACCTGTGCAAATGGTTTATTAATTTCATTTTCCAGTACTTTATATTCACATGCTCATGGATTATATGGAAAGACATTTGACCAAATAAGTTTGTGAAGATAAGATTTAATCACAGATCTAATGTCATATTTGTTGAAGTGATTTTAATCACTACAACTTAGTTGGACTCTAATAAACTGGGTGACACCCTTTTGCAGAACCTTTACTCTCTAAGAGGGCCTCATTCAGCCAAACACTCATAAACTATTAAGTATAACCTTGCCATCACTAAATAATAACATTTGTGGATGATTTGGGGCAATAAACCAACATGTTCAAATGTGAATTTTGATGCTATGGTTCATTGTTGATTTTAACTTTCATGAGTATCTTCACTTTATATCCATGAATGACCTTTATTTTATGCATGAGCAAACATTTATTTTTGAGAAGTACATGTTTGGTTGATTCACTTGCAATTTCTATAGATCAAGCATTCACTTCAGATTTTAACTTCGTACAAACACTTATCCATCTTTTAAAAATTTGAGATCCTAAGACCCATTCCTTCAACCTCAATCTAGAAACCTTTGGGGAAGCCTTCCTTGGCATTTCTAAAAGGCCTAAAACGTAGAAAGATCTTTGCTAAGGTGACAGTGGTAATCACCTTCTATAGTTACACTTGTAACACTAGTGGATTAGGGCTTTTCCATAGGTGTGAAACCAAGCTGTGACATACTACAAAACATAAACAAATATAATCACTCAGTATGGAGTAGACAAACACTGTAGCCTAAATAAGCTACTATAGGATCACCTACTTCCCTTGCTTTGCTATGAAATCACACTCCTTTTCTCTACTCAACAAATAATAAATCAATACAATAGGAACATAACACATTTCTTTAACTATGGTTGAGTTTTTAACATGTCTTAATAGTCATTAAGGTTAGAGATTTTGTATTCCCCAACAACTAATTAGGGTTCGAGTTTGTGAACCACTATAATATCCTTGAAAGACCATATGTGGCTACTCTACGAGACAACGTGTGAATTATGGAAATTGATGTGGCCTCCACTTGGTACTCAGGTAGTCAAGGCATAGGTCAATTTTTAGAGCCCATAACGTTATCATACAAACTTTAGTTAAGGTGCTCTTTGCACCATTGGAAATCTCTTGACATGTACTAACCCCTAGAACAATCCGCTATGTCGATTACACCTTTTTTCAAATCCAAAAGTGCAGTTTTGGGGCCCATTCAAGGAATTTTCAATGTTTGCCATACTAAGTGAATTTTAGGATCGATCCTAAAAATGGATATTGTAATTCCACAAATATAATGATTCATGGTATGAAGTACCAAAATTGATTACAAACTATATAGTGATCCATTCAGGATCAATGACCCTAGCTGACAAATGACAAAAATGGGAAAGAAAACATGCATTCCTATCATCCAATCCGATAAGCTATGATGCACATCACTCAAGTCGATATTGGAGTGATAATATAATAAAATTTAATGGAGTTTAAAGTTCAAACATTATGGTAGGCAAATGAAGTGAACAAAGGAGAATTTGTAGCTCCTTTCAATGCCATAGTGCAGACTCCTGGTCATGCAATAATGTAACATCTGCTAATGCTCATCATGGAGATTCTGATCCTGCTAATATTAACCAAGTTATTTATGTTAAGGGATAAATCTTCATCTCACCTACAGCACACGGATACTTAGCAACAAATGTACTATCAAATGCATGTAGGTTATAATGCTATGCAACCCTATCCAAGAATTAAGGATGTGATTATGTAATATCGTAGTTATATGTTCTCTGTCCAAAAAATTGGCCATGCATATTTTGGAGAGTCAAATGGGAAAACTCCAAAGCCTCCACATAGTACCCTAAGTATTGGTTAAACACCATGTACTATTTCCCTTACACAACACATGGGTTTGCTCAACATGACTCCACCATAGAAGTACACATTGGGCATATGCACACTCAACAATGTGGAAGAAATGCAAAAAGAGCATTTTTAGGAAAATATGTACTTGCAAGTAGAACAAGGATTTCCTAGGGATACTCAACATATGTCGGTACTCGCATGTACAACAAGTATAGATTACCCTTAACTTGGTTGATGCAAATATGGTGAGTATACTTGGCATATTTGCTAGCACTCACGAGCCATACTTACAAATTATGTTTCCCAAGTTTTGGGGATAGGGGAATAGGAGGACAAGTTTTGAGGATATATATAAGGTAACCTCCCAACTTCGATGGGATGGGTGGATGAAAACAACAAAAGACAATTAAAAATATAAAATATTGAAAATATTGAAATTTTAAAAACAATGATTCTAGGCCATAGGACTATTAATACAACTCATAAAAAGAGCAACTCCTAAATAGCAGGTTTGATAGACCTTGTCTACATAGATATTGAAAGCCCCCAAAAAAATAGTAGACATAGTGTACATGAGAACCTACCAACTATGCCACATGGTTCATGTTAGGGTTCAAACTTGACAATAATGGATAAAATTTAAATTTTCTAATAAAATTCAAAAACAAAAGCCATAGGTTTGTCCATACATATAATTTGAACATGTCAATTGGGTCTAACTTGAGTGCTTGTGGGATGGAGTGTTATCCTCCCCACCCAATTTCTAATCCCGTAAGTGGCATGTCAACCTCATGATGAGTATATTATTGTAATGGCTACGAGCCATGTTGTTGACTTGGCATTGTGCCCCAAAGAATCTAGGGATTTCCCTGGGTGCCATCCACGAAATGACGGGAAGTGCCTTGGGATAAATTTATCTTGAAAATTAATTATTTAAAAATATTTAAAAATATTAACTTGGCTTGAATGTAAAATAAGCAAAAGATAAACAAAAAAAGGCATACTTGGCTTGAATGTAGATAATTGGAGCATTGAGACCTAAATTGTGGCTTGAACGATGTAGAACAATTTGTGAGAGGCATCCCAAATTTAGAAAACACCTGAGTATATTTCAAAGTGCATGAAATGTCAGCAAGTGAAGGTTGAGCATCAACACCCAGCAGGGTCATTGCAGCCTTTGCCAGTTCCAGAATGGAAATGGGAAGTTGTTTCCATGGATTTTATTACAGGATTGCCAATGACTTGGAGACAACATGATTCCATCATGGTTGTGGTGGACAAGTTGACAAAGGCATCACATTTTATACCGGTTAAGTCCACATATAAGACTAATGCCATTGCAAACATATTCATGAAGGAGATTTTCAGATTGCGTGGATTGGATAAGGCAATAGTCTTTGACAGGGATCCCAAGTTTGCTTCCAATTTTTGGAAGGGTTTGTTTGCAGATTTGGGTACCAAGTTGAACTTCAACACTGCCTACCATCATCAAACTGATGGGCAGACAGAGAGGGTGAATCGGGTGCTTGAAGACATATTTCGCATGTATGTAATGGACAAACCATCCAAGTGGGAGGATTATTTACACTTGGTAGAGTTTGCCTATAATAATGGACAGCAAGCATCCATGGGGATGAGTCCATATGAAGCCTTGTATGGAAGAAGGTGTAGGACACCAGTGACTTGGGATAATCCAGTGAACAGGATTGTGCTTGGTCCATAATTGCTCAAGGAAGAGCAGGAAGTTGCAAAGATTAGGCAGAACCTAAAAGCAGCCCAAGATAGACAGAAAAGTTATGCTTACAAGCATAGAGTGCATAGAGTGTTCAGTGTTGGGGATCATGTTTACCTTAGAGTGAGGGCAAGGAAGAGTTCCTTGAAGCTTGGAAGTTGTGCCAAGTTGTCACCTAGATACTGTGGGTCGTTTGAAGTGCTTGAAAGAATAGGGCCAGTTGCATATAGACTTGCATTGCCTGCTAGCACTAGAGCTCATAATGTTTTTGTTTTATGTATTTGTAACTTTGGAAGATATTATGATGTATATTATCATTGTATGTTGTTATACCCAATGTTGAAAAACTCGGCCTCGACAAAAAATCGGCGAGGGTCTTGATTACAACTTCTCGGTAACATCGGCGAAAAAATCTGGAGAAATCGGCAAAAGTCGGCAAACATTAAAAAATAGAAAATACATGCATTTTTTTTAGAATTTTAAACATATAAAGCAATAATAACATCAGAAAAACATATTGGAACATAAATATGAAGAAAGCACTGATATATATCATCATCATGTAGTCATGCCAAATATAAAACGATACATCAAAGTTGATACTGAAAGTCTGAAACATCATAGTTGTCCAATCAAGGACTCAAGAGTCAAGACTCAAAAGTGTATAAAGTTTAAACAATACAAAATGACATAACATATATAAATGTATCTGAGGAAAACTAGCATCTAGCTATCTAATATCAATGCCCTCTTCCCCTTTTACGGGAAAATATCATGGGTCTCTTGTCAGGCCTGCCCCTAGCACTAGAAGTAGCAATAGAAGGCCCCGAGCCTGCATCTAATACTCGACACTGAGTGATGGATGGAGGACTAGATATATCAAGCGGTGTAGAAGGTGGTGGCGATGCCTCCATGGTGCCTCCAAACACTTCCTCCTCCTCCTCCTCCTCCTCTTCCTCCTCCTCCTCCACTTGCCCCTCCTCTTGCGCCTCCTCTAGCCATGCAGGTGCCTCCTCCATGATAGGAGTCTCAATCTCCACCCTCCACTTCGACAATATATCAATATTGTCCAAGGAGATGGCATTTGCATCAGGTTCTTTCTGCATCTGTGCCATCCACAAGCGAAGGTTGTAATGAACATACACCAAGTCATTAAGACGTGTGAACTCCAACCTGTAAGAGGGTAATAAAAAAAATTTAGAGTCTAGAGGATCATAGATTCATAAATTGCATTAAACATTTAAATGCAATTGCTTTGTTCAAAATTCAAATTCTAAGTTCCAAGTTTCTATCCTTCTCCGTCTCTTTGCATGTATTTTTTCAAATACACTCCAATTTCGCTCACATCCCGACGCTGTACAGGTTTGGCTAAGGATTCTGATGGCAAATTTCCGTAAATTTGGTGTTCTCAAACCATAGATTCGCCACCAAGTGGCTACATGTCACCAAAGTTCAAACAAGAAATAAATATAAATAAATCATAATTCATCTTTCAAATAAAGGTGAAAACTTAAAAGTTAAAAGTTAATACGGTCTAATAGGTTAATAATTTACCTGGCATGAATACGGTCCTGTCACGAATAGCATCAGCAAAGCCAAATACTCCAGTACCTTCCCGATACACCTCTGTCTCACGATTGAGTGCATTGCGAGTGTCATAATCAGGTATCATCCTCTGAATACAAGTGAAAAGCCCCTCCAAAACCTCACCATCAAAATCAAAATTGCATTTGTAGGAAAATGCGGGGTTGAGGAAGAGTCCTGCTGCATGAATGGGTCGATGAAGTATCCCAGTCCATCAAGTATCAATCAACTCCCATAACAACATGTGCCTGTCATGCTCTGGGGTACCCTTTCCCACATAGAAATTCCGAATGGTCTCTTTGGCCCTATCCATGGCCTCATATAAATAGCCCATTGCGGGCTTATCACCATCAACAAGTCGCAGAACCCTCACTAAAGGTTCACTAACCGAGCACACTTCCTCCATTCCTTCCCAGAAGGCATCAGTGTACACCAGCTTGGCAATGGTTTTCCCATCCTCTCTCCTGTTGTAAGCACAATCACGCCACTCATCACAAACAAACATTTGCTTCAACTCAAACTAACATTGAAGCAAAGACTGAAGAGTAATAAATGTGGTGGCAAAACGCGTGATTGCAGGACGCTTCAACTCCTTGCTTTTGGTGTGCCTCCTCATGAGACTAAGAACAAAACCATGGTTGTAAATGAACTTAGGGATGGCCCTAGCTTGATCAATCACCACTTTGATAAAGGGAATTTTCCCCATATCCTCCAACATCTAATCAATGCAATGAGCAGCGCATGGAGTCCAAAACAAAGAGGGATACCTATCCATAAGCATCCTGCCAGCAACCACATAATTAGCTGCATTATCTGAAATAACTTGCACAACATTGTGCACCCCAATACCCTGTATGAACCCATCCATCAACTCACATAAAAGGCCGCATCTTTTACATGTGCCGATGCATCAACTGATTTCACAAACATGGTACCTCTAGGACAATGTACCAAGAAGTTGATAAGGCTTCTACCCTTACCATCTGTCCACCCATCTGACATGACTGTGCATCCAGTGCTCTCCCATGACTGCTTGAACTCTGCCAACCTATCACCGATGTCCATCTTTTCTGCTTGAAGGATTGGGCCCCGCAACTCCTCAAAGGTGGCACTTTTATAACCTGGCCCAACTACTGCAATTGCATCACACATCAGCTGCCAAAATGGATTGTTTTTAACAATGCTAAGAGGTATGTGACTCCAGTAAAGACACCTTCCCATTACCCTGTCCGCTTCTAGCTTTT
>LPNX010988499.1:168906-183443 GCA_001517045.1 Pseudotsuga menziesii
TGAGGGACTATGTAGCAGCGAAGGGACTGATTCCTTGTGTTGGGTGTGTGTGGGTGTCTTAGAAGTCAGTCTAGTTCTGGTGTAGGTGTTCCTAGCTCTGTAATGGGCTCACCAGCTTAGCATTTAGCCTTTCCCAGCTCCTTGATGGCCTGATAAACCCAACTGTGTTGGCTTGGCTGTGTTTTGTGTATCATTGGCTATGTGTAAGCCTGCTTGTTCCTTATTCCTTGGGGAATCATGCCCAGCTCGGGGGTGGCAGCATTGCTGAGAGATTTAGGAGCATGCTAGCCTATGGTTGGGTGGAACGTTGCAGCGACGTAGCTGGTTGCGGAAAGAGTTCTTCATAAGATAAGTAATCTTGTCTATATTACTCCTGCAATCATTTTACTGTTAATGAATATGGTGAACATGTTGAATGCTTGTATGAATGTATGTTGCTTCCGCTGTGTATGATAAATAATTATGTATCTGTGTATGTTCTACTTCAATGCATTTTGTTTCAGTATTTTATGAATGCACATGTTCATGGGCCTGGTTGCCCGGATGGTTAAGGCCATGGTAGCGTCCTCTTCGTCGATCGGAGGGTCGGGGACATTACAATGGCAGTGGTGTTGAGAGATTAATGAACACACTGGCCTATGGTTGGGTGGGAAGTTGCAGCGACATAGCTAGTTGCGGGACAGCTTCATCACTCAAGCTAAGTATTCTCTATTGTGTTATCTCTGCAATGTATTTGATTATGAATAAAATGATTATGTTGAATGCTTATGAATGAGTTAAAGTAGAGGTTATTGTTGAATGAATGTCACTGCATTTGCCTTTGTTTATGCCTTGTATGTTTCAATGCATTTTGCCTAAGTTAAAGGAGGCTAGAAGCCTGGTTACAGAAGTCAAAAGGCATCTGACTTGAGCATATTCGCACCCCGGAATCCGCTTGCGGGAGGCGAAAGGAAGAGAGCAGTTGAAACAAGGCAGAATGTGGGTTTTCCGCACTCCGGGATCCACTTGCGGATGGGCGGAAGGCGAAAGTAAAGAAAGAACTAGAAATTCCAAGGCAGGGGTGTGTTTTCCGCACCCCGGAATCCGCCTGCGGAAGGCGGAAGGTGGAAAATGGGAAAAAGGTTAAGGTCGAAAGTTGGTTTTCCGACTTCCGAGTTCCGAAGGCAGAAGGCAGAAACCATGGTTAAAGGACTTTGTCGAACGTTATGTTTCCGACTTCCGAAACATAACAAGGCAGAATGTGGGTTTTCCGCACTCTGGGATCCGCTTGCGAATGGGCGGAAGGCGGAAGCGAAGAAAGAACCAGAAATTCCAAGGCAGGGGTGTGTTTTCCGCACCCCGAAATCCGCCTGCGGAAGGCGGAAGGTGGAAAATGGGAAAAAGGTTAAGGTCGAAAGTTGGTTTTCCGACTTTCGAGTTCCAAAGGCGGAAGGCGGAAACTGTGGTTGAAGGACTCCGTCTATGTTTCCAACTTCCGACTTTTGAAGGCGGAAGGCGGAACCGTGGTTGACGGACTCCGTCGAATGTTATGTTTCTGACTTCCGAGTTCCGAAGGCAAAAGGCGGAAGGCGAAAGGCGAAACCATGGTTGAAGGACTCCGTCGAACGTTCTACTTCCGACTTCCGAAGGCAGAAGGCGAAACTATGGTTGAAGGACTCCGTCGAACGTTATGTTTCCAAGTTCCTAGTTCTGAAGGCAAAAGGCGGAAGGCGGAACGTGGTTTGGATCAATGTTACAAATATCGTGTCGGCAAATATATCGCCAAGGGTCCAAGAAGAAATTATCGGATTTATCGGCAAAAATGTTGGCAAACATCGGCAATATATCGGCAAAATAAAAAATACAAAAAAAGAAAAAAATCACAGTATATTTGAAAAAATTGGCAAATATCGCCAAAAATCGGCAAATATCGGCAAATATCGTGATAAAATCGGCAAATATCGCGAGAAAATCGGGAAAAATCGCCTAAAAAAATTGGGAAAATATCGGGGCGATATATTGCTGATATATCGCCAGTGAGTTAACATCGCAATATATCGCGATGTTGCCGATATATCGGCGATATTTGTAACACTGGACTTTGGATAATCCCGTCGCACGCTATGTTTCTGATTCCCGATTCCGCAGTGAAAGGCGAAAAAGGGAATATAGAAGACAGAGGGCAGAAAGGACAGGTTCAGTGCGGAAAAAGGCATTTCCGATCACAGAATGAAATCTGTCAAGGGCGGAACGACCACTACAGTAGTTCTTGAGCCTAAGTATGAAGATTAAAGGATGATTCATTACCCATGACTGTGTTAAGAAGAAAGAAATAATAAGTTTTTAATTATTCCACCTTTCAGTCAGGTGTATGGGCACCGGGTACATGACATCGTGGCAATATTTGTGTAGCGGGGACGTTACAGTAGCCTCCATTTGCAAGATCCGAATGCAAATGTGCAATGTGGAGCTTTTGAATTGTTTCTTTAAAGCGTACAGTATGGCACTTTCTTTACATTGTTTGCTGAAGACAATATATTCACCAACAGAAAAATGAAAGACTGATTGAAGGGGAAGCAGGTAATCTTTTTGAACAATCTATCAAAAAGGAAAAGCTCAATTCATACTGTGATGTCCCCATTTGGATGAGAAAGATGTCATTCAATGCTGTAACATTTGTGAGACTGTCAGGAGCATTATAAAGAACCTTAACCAGACCAGACGTTGATTTTACAACATGAAAGGAAATGTTCCCAGATCATATACTCCAAGCCACTGTAAGAAGTGTTCTAATCTTCTGATTTTTGAACAATCTATCAAAAAGGAAAAGCTCAATTCACACTATGATGTCTCCATCTGAATGAGATAGATGGAATTTGATGCTGTAATATTTGTGAGATTGCCAGGAAAATTACACCAAACCAGATGTTCATTTTACAACATGAAAGGAATTCTTCCCAACTCATATACTCCAAGCCACTGTATGAAGTGTTCTAATTTTCTGATTCAGAGACACGTGCAATAGACATCTAGATTTGTCAGTTGTTATAGAAAAAGGTGCAGATGTTTGCAATTCACCAGTCATGGTGGTCTGAACAGAGCAGAATGTCCCACTTTTAGGAAGAAACAAGACAGCAAAAATCTAGGCCCTGTAACTAGAGAGAATTTGCTGTCGCAAAGACTATATATTTATCTCAACCATAAATAGGCATAGGAGCCTCGCTCACTTGAACTATAATGGTATAAGCATTATTTGGCTCTACTGGACTCCTTTAAGTCCTAGATTCTGTAAACCTTCATACATACAATTAAAAGCAGGAAAATATTATCCCTAGGCGACAACATATAAAAAAAAGAAATACTAAATATAAGATTCATGCTCATCGTTCTCATCAATCATTCTCTCATGACATTTTACAAAATCTTTAGAACGAATTGTGTGGAATCAAACAAAACAAACTATCAATGCCAGAAGAGAATGTAATAGTTAAGGGCATGGTTAAAGTTTAAACTATTAAAATGCAGTAATGGTGTTAACCCCTGGATCTGCACACAAGATGAGTCAAAATCATCCGAAGTACAAACCTTGGGGAAACTCTTGGAAGTTCTACCCACTGTCACCTCGGTAGAACATCCATTCACTTTAGGATGGCTCTCTTCCAGAACAAGGGGGTTTCCCTATGTATGATTGCTAAATTAACCTAGTAATCTTCTTCAACAAACCACATTTAGCAATACAACAGTTTATGATGTACAATAGAAATAATTGTGGTGAATTCAAGCAGATCAGTGCCTATCCTTGGGCTACTTGGAGTCAAAACACTTTGAAGCTTGAAAGACTTAATCATAGACAATATTAAACCCAAGAAGATGCTTGAACCAGCAAGCAATCATAGTTATAACTTATAACAGTGCTGCAAAACAATTATACTTTAATTCTATCTTGAATATCAAGTTATAGGTTTTTTTTTTCTTTTGAAAAGAAAAACAGTGCTGCAAAACAATATTCCAGCCAACCTTACTAAGCTCATAAAGATAAATTATTATTTTTATTTCATTCTTGCCTCTTCCTATAAAATCAGAATCTGAAAATGAAGTAGGAGAAAATCTTCAATTAAAGAGAACAGCCCGGGTACATAGCATAAATAAGATCATAAATTAGTGTCTAGAAAAGGACTTTATATTCTCTTCTCAGACCTCTTAATTCTGAAAATATACCCTAAAACAGCAGCAATATTCCCAGCATAAGAGAGAAAAGGACAAGGTACAACAACAACCTTACAAATGATTATGACAGCCCTGAATATTTTCTCAAGAAGCTCTAAACCTGCAGAAGTTATGTTCAACTAAAGCCCAAGTGCACTAGGGATCTCTCCACAACAAAAACACAAGTTGCAAGTGAGGCAGGAAACTTCTTTTTGGTTTCATTTTTAGCCAATACAGCCCTTTAGAAACTCCTAGGTTGCCCTATTCTAAATACTTCTCACTTCTAGATGCTTCTATCTAGAGTACTCTTCTTGATATTGACAGTTGATTATTAGCCTCTAGAACTTTCCGTCTTTGCCCCTCGAATCTTCTAGAATATTCCACATGTTTTCAAAACCTTCTAGAGCCTTCAGGTAATTCCACACTATGCTGTCGGGAGCAGGGAGCAGGGAGCAGGAGCGGGAGCAGGAGCAAAAAGCGGGATTTTGAAAAGCTTCTGTTTTGGGAGCATTTTTTATATAATACATATTTTAATATATTTTGACGTGTATATTTAAAAAAAAACATGTAGAATGCCAAATTAGCTATATAAAACATGATGAAAGCATAGATATAATCATTTAGTACACTTATAACATCAATCATCTTGGAGCTATAAGTTATAACATCATCATCAAATGATCAATCATTAACAACATCAACCTTCAAGTTTAAATATATAATATTTGCAATCAACAAACTCTAAGAGATAACATCAACCATGAAATGAAACAGAGCATCATATTCATTACCAAAAAGTTGTAAGATAAAGGCAAAGGTCCTACACTTGAAAACCTACTAGTGGTTGGGGGTATGGCATCTTTGATGTATGAATTTGATCACCATCCTGATCACCCAAAAGTTCAACCTCCAAGCGCTCTAATGCTATGGCTCCATCCTCCAAATCAGCCTCCTCAGCATTGTTGTCCCAAGTCAAATATGTTTTATCATTCTTGGCCGCATCACAATAATGGGACAACAACGTCAATTTGTAGTGCACATAAACCAAGCTTTCTGCTCGATCTACATTCAAATTGTCTCTTCACATTTTGGATGAAGTTGTAGGTGCTCCAACACCTTTCTGTAGAAGAAGTGTTAACAACCTATGAAAGCACCTTCACCGCCAATTTATGCCGATATGTGGTAGAAGAGAAATAAATGTTCCACCATTTCGATAGGACTCAACCTATCTCCATCTTGTTAAAGTTTATGGTTAGGTTAGGGTTTGATATAAGCAAATTAGAATTTTATACTTTAGTGCATAAAGAGAACTAAAGATCCAAAACAGTACCGTTGTAATAAATTCAAACGTAATTTTCATCTCTTTCAACTTTAACACTCAACTGGTCACTACGTTAAACTTGGTCCTTAAGATGTTTTACCAATTGCAATGTACAAAACATAAACAGTAATTAAGAACAATAGCAATGTACAGAAAATAGAGTAATGACAACAGTACTAAGCAGTAGCAAAGAGCAGTAACCATACTTGTTTAGAATTGTTTTGGATCGGCCTTATACTCAGCTACTTTTAAGTTCAGATCTTGTCACTGAAAGTACAAGTCACCAGAGGAACAAACGACATACCTTGAGAGGAAAATATAGATTAAGTACAGACCTTGAGATGCTTGATCAAAACAGATCAAGAAAGAGGATGGAAACTTCCAACCCTTGGACACAAGGCAGCAACAAACCCCTAGACGCAAGGCAGCAATTTCATGAAAGCAATGGCACCTTCTAAACAGGCCCAAACAACTCAGATCAAACTTAGCAGTACAACAAGGCCACAGTTCAACTATAGGCAGTCCACTTGGGTCAACGGTTCAACTTGTACAGTCTACAGCCCAGCTAAAGAAGACAGCCCAGCCAAAGAAGGTCATAGCCTAGCAAGGAGGGTCACCCACAGTCAACGGCCCAGCAAGAAGGTCACTCACAGTTCACGGCCCAGCAAGAAAGTCACCCACAGTTCACGGCCCTGCAAGAAGGGTCACCTACAGTCCACAGTCAGCAAGAAGGTCACCCACAGTCCACGGCCAGCAAGAAGGGTCACTTACAGTCACGGCCCAGACTGGGAAGGCTGACAACAAACACAGCCCAATCAAAAATGGTCACAAAACAGGTTTAGCAGCTCTAGAAGAATGACGCCAAAGTTAACAGTCCAACAGTAGTTCACAAGGATGATCACGACCTACACTTGGAATGTCATCCCAGTCACAGATCAGCCCAAAGGAGAGACAACACAGTCACGACCTGACCTTAAGGCAACAAACAACTCACGGCCCAGTTAAAGGAGCAGCATACAGTCACAGCCCAGTCCACAAGGAGATAGAGGCAACAAGAACCCAAAAACATCCACTCAAAGCAGCAGTAACCCTAGGCGTCAACCAAAACCAACAACAACGATTTCTTAAGCAGACAAAGATCATATTTGAACCTTTTCTCATGTCAAGATACTTACTAGAAATGGAGAAGTGAAACTTATTTATAATCTTGACAAGCCTTCTAGAAAGATCACTTAGGCAACTCTACGTTTTAGGATGGTCAATCATAAAATAAAGTTAAGTGAACTTAGGATAGGGTACCAATGGTCCAAAAATAAAAACCATAAAGTTAAGTTGACTTAGGATAGGGTACCAATGGTCTAAAGGTCTAACAAAATAAAAAACATGAAGTTAAGTTGACATAGGATAGAGTACCAACGGTTCGAAGGTCTTACAAAGTAAACAAAATAAAAAACATAAAGTTAAGTTGACTTAGGATAGGGTACCAATGGTCCAAAGGTCTTACAAAATAAAAACCATAAAGTTAAGTTGACTTAGGATAGGGTACCAATGGTCCAAAAGTCCAAAAGTTTTACAAAATAAAAACCATAAAATAAAAGTGATCATACTAAAGGTACACATAATAAGAGTGCTAGGACCAAGTAAAAGATAAAGGACCAAAAGTCAACCAAAGGGGTCATAATAAGAAGGTAAGACAACCCTCACACCCATAAGTCCAAGGTGTACCATAAAGGTGGACAAACAACCCCCTTTTACCCAAAGGACCAACAAGACCAAGGACTTTAATCTTTTCTCTCTCAAGGTATATTTTCACATGCATTCCATATATATTTTTATCATCACGGTATAAGGAAGAAGAGCCAACCTGGATGATGTGATCCTTTGGTCCTCGGTATTGCTCCTAAGGGTTAGGTGTTGGTGACATCATCATGGGGTGACCAGTCCCTTGAGAAACAAGCTAGCAATAACCAAATAGGAGAGAGGACATCACACATCATCATCTTGGTCAACTGACCAAGAAATTGCCTGGTTAACTGACCAAGAATGTACCAAGAGGAACTGCTTGGTCCCAAACCAAGAATCTGCTTGGCCCAAACCAGGAAGTCTCTGTCTCAACCTGCAGGATCTGCTTGGACATCGTATCCAAGAAACTGCCTGGTCCCGGACTAGAATACCCTAGAGACATATAGGGGCCCTAACCATATGTTAGGGACTTTTCCATGGCATCAACCTGCTGGGTCCCAGACCAAGAACCCCAGGAGACTTGGGGCCCTACAGTACCTTCCAGGGTCTTACTCTGCCCTAGTTAACTGGCTAGGGTACCATCCTCCCTGAGAATGGGTCTCGCAACTACACTATCTTTAACACTCCCTCTCAACAAGAGACGCATTCTCAGCAATACTAAGCTTGTTTAAGAAGTATTTAGACTTTGACAGAGGCTTAGTCAACACATCAATAAATTGTCTACTTGACAAAGCATATTGCACCATGTCCCAAACATGGTGATACTTCCTCTTGATGTGTTCCTACCTGTCATAGAGCACAAGATTTTCCAAGAGCACCAAACAGCTCTAATTGTCAACAAGAAGCTTAATCTTTTATAGATCCACTTGGAAGTTGTAATTGATTTCCCTTGTTAGCTGAGAACCACTTTTCACATGTCATTTAACATCTTTACCTCTTCCAAACCTGATGTTTGGCTGCCTCCTCATAAATGAAGGATTCTAAACACTGATGTGGTTCATCTGAGATATCAAACCAGCGCAATCATGAAACCTTTCAATAGATTTCTCAAAGAGATCAATGAAGGCTCCCTGACCTCCTTCCTTAGCTCATCTAAGAGAGATGACTCATGGACAGGGCTTATTTCCATGTCTATAATATATATCACTAGGGAGGATTCTAAAATCTTTCTTCAAGGGAGATCACAACTTTTCTTTGCAATCCCATTTTGCTAGAGATTGAGGAGAATATTTGGCTCCCTCTTAATCTCTAAACTAGTTGTTCCACTCTATCAATAACAAATGCCTGGTAGTTTCTCTGGGAGGATGAAGATCCAACATGACTGATCCTGTATTTTGTGGAGCCTCTTGCTCCCTCTGTACCTGAGCACTCAGCTCCCTCTTGATCTGTGTAATTAATTCTAAGCATAAACAGGATCTACAAACATTCAGTACTTGTCACATCATCCTCCACTTGTGAATCTTCTCTACAAGTTAAGTTTGATTGTCATCAATATCAATTTATCATGATCTTATCACTCATATATGTACAAAGCAATTACCTCAATGCCATCAAGAGCATATCCATATGTCATGACAAAGAATCAACGTAAGTCGGTATAGAAAGTCCTCCCTCTTTCTATCTGCACTTATGCAGAAATCACATGATGCATCTTTGATTGAACATGTACACTTAGTGGTGCAAATGTGTCAACATCATATCGTCCTCATGCAATAGCATACGTGCATTAGCACAGTCTAGGTTAGATCATAACCCTAGATATGAGGTCATAATGAATGAGTTCTAAGCTTCTTAGTGAATTCATTGATTGATGCATCACAACAATGGTTAAACATTCTATACCAATGTCCTTTAAACCTGAGCATGCACTTCTTAAATAATATCATCATGCATCATCACACTTGTTAGTACAACATAATCCCTGATAATTATGATCATGATCATAAACTCTAACTTCTTGATCACATCCATCAATAAGTCATGAAAACTCTTTTGCACAAAAAAATGATCAACTATAAGGTATCATAATTATGGTATGAGTTAAGTAAGCTTTCTCTTCAAGGGATCATCATGTCCAAAATCTATCAAATCCATTTTCTGAAATGACACTTGTCAGTACTACAGATATAAACACATCTCTTTGTTCAGTTGTCATCTAGTCAAATAGAGAGGACAACCAATTGTGTGACTACCAGATCTTTAACACTTGAAGGCCAACATAAAGTTAAAACCCTTGTTGTAGACTCTGTTAGACTGCAAAACCAGAGTTAACTACAAACCTCGCTCTGATACCATGTTAAAATTTAGGGTTAGGTTATGGTTTGATATAAGCAAATTAAAACTGTATACTTTAATGCATAAACAGAACTAAAGATCTAGAACAGTACTGTTGTAATACATTCAAACGTAATTTTCATCTCTTTCAATTTTTACACTCAATTGGTCACTGCGTTAAAGTTGGTACTTGAGATGTTTTGCCAAATGCAATGTACAAAACATAAACAGTAATAATGAACAGTAATTAAGAACAACAGCAATGTACAGGAAATAAAGTAATGACAGCGATACTAAACAGTAGCAAAGAGCAGTAACCATGCTAGTTTAGAATTGTTTTGGATCAGCCTTATACTCAGATACTTTTAGGTTCAGATCTTGTCACTGAAAGGACAAGTCACCAGAGGAAAAAATGACATACCTTGAGAGAAGAAAATATAGATTAAGTACAGGCCTTGAGATGCTTGATCAAAACAATTCAAGAAAGAGAATAGAAACTTCAAACCCTTAGACGCAAGGCAGCAACAAACCCCTAGAAGCAAGACAACAATTTCATGAAAGCTATGGCACCTTCTAAAAAGGCCCAAACAACTCATAGATCAGACTTAGCAATACAACAAGGCCACAGTTCAATTACAGGCAGTCCACTTGGGTCAATGGTTCAACTAGTACAGTCTACAGGCCAGCTAAAGAAGACAGCCCAGCTAAAGAAGATCACATCCTAGCAAGGAGGGCCACCCACAGTCCACAGCCCCGCAAGAAGGTCACTCACAGTTCACAGCCCAACAAGAAGATCACCCACAGTTCACGGCCTAGCAAGAAGGGTCACCTACAGTCCACAGCCAGCAAGAAGGTCATCCACAATCCACGGCCAGCAAGAAGGGTCACTTACAGTCACAGCCCAGACTGGGAAGGCTGACAACGAACACGACCCAGGCAAAAATGGTCACAAAACAGGTTTAGCAGCCCCAGAAGAATGATGCCAAAGTTAACAGTCCAAGTTGTTCACAAGGATGGTCATGGTAGAATGTCATCACAGTCATGGATCAGCCCAAAGGAGAGACAACACAACCATGGCCTGACATTAAGGGCAACAAACAACTCGCGGCCCAGTCAAAGGAGCAGCATACAGTCAAAGCCCAGTCCACAAGGAGATAGAGGCAGCAAGAACCCAAAAACATTCACTCAAAGTAGCAGTAAGCCTAGGCGTCGAGCAAAACCAGCAACAACGATTTCTAACGCAAACAAAGATCAGATCTGAACCTTTTCTCATGTCAAGATACTTACTAGAAATGGAGAAGTGAAACTTATTTAAATCTTGACAAGCCTTGTAGGAAGGTCACTTAGGAAACTCTACGTTTTAGGATGGTCAATCATAAAATAAAGTTAAGTGAACTTAGGATAGGGTACCAATGGTCCAAAAATTAAAAACATAAAGTTAAGTTGACTTAGGATAGGGTACCAATGGTCCAAAGGTCTTACAAAATAAAAACCATATAGTTAATTTCACTTAAGATAGAGTACCAATGGTCCAAAGCTCTTACAAAATAAAAAACATAACGTTAAGTTGACTTAGGATAGGGTACCAATGGTCCAAAGGTCTCACAAAATAAAAACCATAAAATAAAAGTCATCATGCTAAAGGTACACATAATAAGAGTGCTAGGACCAAGTAAAAGATAAAGGAGCAAAAGTCAACCAAAGGGGTCATAATAAGAAAGTAAGACAACCCTCATACCCATAAGTCCAAGGTGTACCATAAAGGTGGACAAACAACCCCTTTTTACCCAAAGGACCAACAAGACCAAGGACTTTAATCCTTTCTCTCTCAAGGTATATTATCACATGTATTCCATATATATTTTTATCATCATAGTATAAGGAAGAAGATCCAACCTGGATGATGTGATCCTTTGGTCCTCAGTATTGCTCCTAAGGGTTAGGTGTTAGTGACATCATCAAGGGGTGGCTAGTTCATTGAGAAACAACCTAGCAATAACCGAATAGGAGAGAGGACATCACACATCATCATCTTGGTCAACTGACCAAGAAACTGCCTTGTTAACTGACTAGGAATGTACCTACAAGAACTTCTGCCTTGTCCCAGACCAAGAAGCCTCTGTCTCAACCTGCAAGATCTGCTTGGACATCGTGTCCAAGAAACTGTTTGGTCCCAGACCAAAATACCCTAGAGACATATAAGGGCCCTAACCATATGTTAGGGACTTTGCCATGGCATCAACCTGCTTGGTCCCAGACCAAGAACCCCAGGAGACTACTGGGGGCCCTAGGGTACCTTCTAGGGTCTTACTCTGTCCTAGTTAACTGACTAGGGTACCATCCTCCCTGAGAATGGGTCTCGTAACTGCACTATATGTAACACATCATTGGTCGCATGTAGGTTACCAAAGGCTCCATGTTCACCAATGTATTTGCTTAATTTACTTAGTACTTGAGCACACTCCTCTGCCCGATCTACATTCAAATTGTTTCTCTTCACATTATGGATGAAGTTGTAGGTGCTCCAACACCTCTTGAAATAAGAAATACCTATGAAAGCACCCTCGCCACCAATTTGTGCATATATGTGGTAGAGGAGCAATACACGTTTCACCATTCAATAAGACTCAACCCATCTAAATCTTTGGTTGCATGCAAGTTACCAAAGACTCCATGTTCACTGATGTATTTGCTCAAAAATTCACTTCATACTTGAGCACACTCCTCCTATTAGGGACCAACTTGTCTAATGCAAGCATATACCCATTCTGCACCTCTGGATCTATGTATGGTCTTCTCCTAACTCCACCCCCAGGTGCTAGTTGGGACAACCAAGATGGAGAATAATATTTTGGTGTAAGGAGTAATGACAAATGCTAGGGCATGGAGTGGAAAAGTTAGGTAGAAAAACCTTCCAATGCTTAATAAGTGATTTTTCTTGATTGAAGGCTAATTTTTTTGTCAAGGTCATGACAGAGGAGTTCAATCAACTTCAACAATTAGGCATCAACACCACCAACATCAAGATACATAGAGAGGTTCATGTGCTTGATTCAATTCCAATCCCTTACCCTCAGACATGATGGAATCTAGTGGAAATGTTGCAATCCTGAAAACTATTGTCTGTTGAGTAGGATAAAAGACAACTAAAACACCCCACTTTTCCAGCGAATTTCTAATAGAAATTGGTTAAAATTATTCCTGGAAACTGCTATTTCTGCAATCTAGCGGAAATGTTGCAATCGTGAAATCCTGAAAACTATTAAGTCTGTTAAATTTTGAATGGGATCTAAAATTCTACTTTTTGCATATGAAGTCCAATGAGATTGGAACCACTCTCAAACATCCTGAAGGCTGAAACAATTAATGGTAATGTTAAAAATTTAAGTAAGAGGATAGAAAATGAAAGATAACATTGCCATATAATACATCCCCTAAATGAACCCTAACCATGCCCAAAAATCCAAGTGAAATTATGTCTTGGTTACAAAAACCAAAAAAACAAATCGCCTCAATCCCTAGGAGCGATTATGGAGCGTTATTTTTGCTCCTAGGAGCAATGGGGAAGCGCTTCAGGAACGAAGCTTCCTCATCACTCCATAAGCACTCCCAAAAAACCAGGGAGCATTTTTTTTAGGGAAGCATGCTTCCAAAAACGCTCTCAAGAGGAATTGAACAAGAATCGCACTTCCGAGACCGATTCCTAATCAATTCCTCTGGGAGCGTGAATTGGGAGTGAAGCGGGTGGGCGCTTCCCCGCAGTGTGGCTTCCACAGCTTTCTAGAGACTTCTAAATGCTTCCAGATCCTTCTAAAACATTTTAGATCCTTCCAGAACATTCCAAAATCTTCTATGGGCTCTTCTAGGATATTATACACTGAATGCTCCCCTTAAGAAGTGGAGAGAGATACCATCAATACATTTTCCACCAAATAATTGAATTAAGGCTTCCATGTCCAGGTGAAATGTTGCCAAATGATGATTCTGAAAATGCAAATTGAACCTTGCACTTTCAGCCTTCAGGTGGTAACAAGTGAAACTTTATCAAATTATCGTACTCTCGTTAGAAGCTATTATATCATAGGAGTTGCTTTCACACTCTCACTGTTTATTCTCACATTGGCTGTACTTTTGAGTCCTGTTGACCATCTTTGTGGACACTTGTCGGACATTAATGAAATTATTTTATCTTGTCTAAGCAGTGATTGTTAAACTATACAACAAGCAAACAAAAGATATAAAGTGGCAGAAAAGGCTTGAGCCATTCTCAACATTGATCTTCATACCAATGAAGGTATTATATAGTACAACAATCATAGCCACCTCTAGATCTAGATCTCAGTGACAACTCATCAGTGGATAGGTATGATAACTCATAAAGTGATAAAAATAACAACTCACATGAGAGGTGATCTAGGACTTTGTGATTGTCTAGGGACTTATAGTATAACAGTGATTAAATGTCTAGAACCGCAAGTGAAAAAAATAGCCCTGACATAGTAGCAAGTTTCTAAGCAAATACGAAAGTCCAGTGTCACGACCCCGAGGTCCTGACATCCAGCCTCTTCCAGATGAGGACGAAAACAATACCCACCCAGGTATGGATCTGACAATGGTATGCTCCTATTTGGACCTTACTCCCATTAAATGAGACATACTTATTCTTATAAATGTTGAAATCAGCATCAGTAGGCATTCTCCAAGATCTGAGGTCATAAGTGACCACCCTGAAGCTAGCCAGGGAGACTTGGAGATTAACCAGTTCTGTGAGTCATGGCAAAAGTCAAGGTGAACATACAAGCCTTGTGAGCCAAGACAAAAGTCAGAACGAAAGTGATAATGCCTTCGTAAGTCTTGTGAGGTCATGGCAAAAGTCAAGGCGAATGAACAAGCCTTGTGAGCCATACCAAAAATCAAGTCGGTAAGTCTTGTGAGGTCATAGCAAAAGTCAAGGCGAACGAACAAGCCTTGTGAGCTACGCCAAAAGTCAAGACAGGAAGCCTTGTGAGCATTT